>WBMV01002996.1:849611-938671 GCA_013396655.1 Campylorhamphus procurvoides
CCTAAATAAACCCGACATTTGGCCGGTTATGTGGTTTAATTCTCCCCTTACGAGCTCGCCCCAACACGTCCTTTGCACGTGAGTTCACCTCGCTTTTCCCTCCCCAAAACCTCGACTTGAATCCCCCGTGAAATAAATAATATAGAAGTTTTTCCTGCAACCGGCGTTTTGGTCCCTTGGGATGTTCTGGCACAGCCAGAGCCTCCCCCCCAAGGTTTAGGGAATAAAACACCTTTTATACAGCGTTTTCAGGAGCCTTGGTAAATAAATTGCTTGCTGTGAAGTTTTAGGGCCGCGCTGAACTTTTTAACAATACAACTCCAGACGCACCCAACGCTTTTAATAGAAATTATCTGTTCTCTGATTATATAACAAAACGGAGCGAAAGTCATCAATTTGCACCACAGAACTTGGGTTGCTGTGGAAACCTTCATTATTTATTTCTTTAACACGTGCAATTTCAGTTTCCCCACCGAGCAGGGCCAGCTTTCTGTTTGGGTTTGGGATGTTGGGTTTTGCTTTCCCGTGTGGAGTGCAAACAGCGAGTGGCCAAGAAGTAAGTGTGCTTGTACATTATTCATTTAGAAAAAAAACAGCTTATTCAAGCCTACCTTAATTCATATTCACATTTTGGCATTTATATTTACAATAGCTTCATTCCTTCCCTTCCTGAGGCACTCCCACAGCATGCAGAAATAGCTTTTGGAAGGGACAAAGCATTACAAAGTCACTGAGTTGCATCTGTTGGAGATCAGCTGCTGCTGGGTCTGAGAAACTGGTTTTGTTTTGTTTTTTTTCAATCTCTGTATATGTCAATAACTAATACCTTTTAATCTCTTCCTAGTACTTTGGGAGCAGGAAACCTCTGCAGTGACAGGAATTGGTTAATTCTTCCAGGCTCTTCATTCCACAGCCTCAGCACTTCATGGATTCTTCCTGCTGCCAAGCTGGGTAGTACTTAAACTGATACTTTTCCTGCTTAACAAAAAACACGGGTTTTGGTGGATTTTTTTTCCAAAGTATAATCACATCTGAGTTGACTCTTCCCCTAAAGTAAATATGGACAGAAGGTGAGCTTGGGAAGGCAAGGTGAGAACTTTGCAAGGTTAGATAAACTCTGGGGAGGACACCAAAATAGTTGACAGAATGGAACCTGTAAGGACCTAATGGTATATAAGAAACACTTTGTTTGAAGGCTGTCCGTCTGTTCTGACCATGGTCATACAAATGACAACACTACCAGGGACAGTCATACTGGTGGTAAATTACCTGTATTTGAAATACAGCACCTGTTATTACATATTTATCCCTGACACTTTTCTGCACTGCTGCTGGTGATCCTTGGTTTTGGAGAGAGTCAGTAGAGGGGCACACTTTATAAAGGAGAAAAAGTCAGTGTACTTTCCTGCAGTCATCGGAATGCAAGTTTACATAAGTTAAAGTTACCAAATACATTTACACCTGTTCCTCTCATGTATGCATTCACCAGTTTAATGAGGCTCCTATCACCTCTACATAAATACTGATTGCCTTAGTAAATACTCTTAGTTTAAGTGTAGCAGCGAGCAAACAAGGCAGGCAGAGGCACTGATCCCCCAGGCAGCAAGGTGGGATTCAGGATTAGCCCTGTGCAAAGCAGAGACCAAAGTAACCAGCACCGGCTGCACAGAGCTGCAAAACAACTATTTCTTCTGTCTCTTTTGTCTCTTAACAGAGCTCACACCTGCCAGCCTCAATATTCGTACTGCTCTGGAAAGCATGGGAAAAACAGAGCAAGCAGAAACAAGAAATTCTCAGGGTTATATGCCCCAGGGTTTGGTTTGGTTTGGTTTTTATTTTTTTTGTTATCATAAAGATTGCACAGTGAAAAAAACATCCCCACAAAATTGGAATCCAAAGCCTATTTCTATTTAAATAGTTTTAAGGTTTTCTTAAGAAGTTTAAAAAATTGACATCAGCAATCAAAATGAATTTTAAAATCTACTGTAAATGTCAGAACTCCTACAAAAAGAACTTCTGTTGGTGGGCATCATGGGTCCCAAAAACTAGGGATTTTCAGAGAAAAGTGGCCTCCCTTTGTAGAAGTTGTCCAGAGTGCCATTCTGGGGCTTGTCATTAAACCCTTGTGTTGCACTGTATTGAAATAATGGCAAATACAGGCTTCGAGACCTTACTCAAATGAACTTGAAATCAAGTCAGCAGGAAAGCACCAAACATTGAATAGCACTGTCAGAAGTTACTTAATGTCCCCTGTGTACAGGAGCTGTTGTCTCACAAGTATTGGGAGTTGCTTGTGGGTCTGTTACTGCAACCACAGTTGTCCTTATCCAAAGAGACTATGCATTCATGTTTAACACGGTATTAATTAATTAAAATACATTAGAGGGTTCATCTTATATCACACTATCTTGCTGTAATATAGATGTGATTTGAAAGACAGCTGGCTTGGGATTGGAGAGATTTGACACAGTTTCTTTCTCTTAAATAGATCAAGGGAACTGCACAATCCTTTCAAATGCTCTGCAAGGGACAATGGAAGGTCAGAGTGCAGAAAGCAGAGAGGCTCTTACACCTCTCTGCAAGCAGATTTCTCTCAGTTATGCCAGCCCTGAGGTATCGTGGAAGGGATCACCCTCGTGCCCTCTCTTTCAGGCAAGAGCAGCCCCACATTTTACCCTTTCTCCCCATTCTCAGGCCTACAGTTGCTGGTAACTTCTACTTCCATTATTACTTCAACCCTCTGTTTTAGAAACATGGCCCAGAATCCCTACTATCAGGAAAAAAAAAATCAGGCATGAATTTTAACTCCCTCTGACAGACAATTCATTCGATTGAATTACCTCCTTTTCTACTCTTGAGGTTCCAATTTGGCCTGTTTGTTTCTTTAAAGTTCATATTCTTTCCCATTGTTAAGATGAATTAAGCCATTAAACCACTTGACTTTCCCATTAAAATATAAATTCCTCACCTTGCAGGGAGAAACAAAGAGATGTAAAGCAAATACACTCTATCACCCATCTCTGATGACTTCACAGGTCCTGTTGAAGCACCAAGTGTTTCTCCCTTGTGCCTCAAAACAGGGATTTATGTGTCCCAGGGCTGTCTCAGGGGTATTTCCTTGTCTGCTAAAAACAAGTTACACCATTTGCAATTACAAATTATTACAAATTACATATTGTTACAAATATAGTGTCAAAAGTAACTTTTACTCTATTTGTAATATTGATTGCAAACAAATTCCAAAACTAAAAAAGACCAAGACATACATTAAGAACAAGCATGGACCACTGTTGTTGTGCCACCATGTCCCAGTCTGTAAGTTCATATGTTGCTTGCATAGAAGGAACCTGGATTAAATCAGGAAAATAACAATTTATTTATTTTCAGCATAAAATAATGGATTGACTAATGCTTTAATACCAATACATCAAGTACAATTACCAAAAATTACAGTGCAGGTGGTAATTATTTAGTCAGATGGACCTTTATATAAAAAAGATCACAGACCATACTGAACAATTGTTTTCCTGGTACTAAAGAAAGAGTATTTTGCTCTTCAATTAGTAAAAATGGAAAAGATTAATTTGAAACTTCATGTTTCATGAATAATTAAGAAATTTGAGGAAAATACTATTGCAGCTTCATTCTCACTTATCCATAATGCTCTCACTACAGCAAATTACCTATTAAAGGAGTGAGAAACCATAGAACGTTAATTAGCACTGTTGTGACAAATTTCTACCTTTTCCTATTAATTTCTTTTAATGTTCAGGATATAAGAAACCCCACCACAAGTAATAATTAACTCCTGTATTATTTCCTGAAATGAGAGTTCAGAAGCATTTGTGAACTCTCCTTGTGAACACGTTTTTTTGGTCTTTTTTTTTTTCATTTTTGACCTTATGTATTTCTTATCATTTTTGTATTTATTGCTGTTAAAGAGATCTCTTTCATGCTAAGAAATTTATACTATTGAGAGAAAACATCAGAGAACTGATTTCATCTCCCATGGAAATGAACAGGTTGCTGATTCACTGATTTGAGCTACCACACAGTCAATCTTCAGCCAAATCTCCCCGAGGGAATGAAGACTTTGGGGTTGTTTTTCTAAGTGCTCTCTCTAATGTTGTCTCTGTTCCAGGGACAGCCGTGGTTCGTAGAGAACCATCTAACACACCTCCAGGGAATGCTGGCTGAGGATGAAGGAGTCCTGGATCCTAATTTGCATACAGTGGTGAAGTGTCAAAAGGAAAAGTGACTGATGTATTCACCCTGGACTGGCTGGGAGGGCAAGGGCAGGGATCCCTTCTCCCTTACACTCTGCCCCACGGCAGCCACGGCAGCCTCGGGACCTCCCGCAGCATCCCGGGGGTGTGTTTGGGATGCTCGGCCCCACGGCAGGTCCCGCAGTATCCCGGGGGTGTGCTTGGGATGCCCGGCCCCACGGCAGATCCCGCAGCATCCCGGGGGTGTGTTTGGGATGCTCGGCCCCTCAGCAGGTCCCGCAGCACCCCGGGTGTGTTTGGGATGCTCGGCCCCTCAGCAGGTCCCGCAGCATCCCGGGTGTGTGTTTGGGATGCTCGGCCCCACGGCAGGTCCCGCAGTATCCCGGGGGTGTGCTTGGGATGCCCGGCCCCACGGCAGGTCCCGCAGCATCCCGGGTATCAGGTTTGGGATGCCCGGCCCCACGGCAGGTCCCGCAGCATCCCGGTGCCTGTTTTGGGATGCTCGGCCCCGTCGGACGGGATGCTGCACAGCCCGCGGACAGCACCCCGCCCGCTGTCCCTGGTGCTGCAGCCGTTCCTTCGCTCCTCTCCGCTCCTCTCCCACGGGCTCCCGGGACATCCCGGCGCTCCCAGCCCTGCCCTGGGGAACAGTGCCCCTCCAGCCTGGCGCCAGGACCAGCCCTGGGACCTGTGCAGAGACCGCGTTGGTATCTGGAGATCACAATTGGAAAAACTGGGATTTAGTGGTACTGAGATGGATAATTTGAAGTCATGATAGACCTATTATCCAGGTTAATCCCACCCTTCCTTATGGGAATGCAGGAGCACCCAACTGAGCTGTGGCCTCACCCTGCCAGTTCAGCCACTGAGAACAACAAGTACACAAACAGACAGTCATGGCAAGGTGCTCAATACCCAAGAAACACTGTTTGACATTTTCTACAATGGTACTGTCCATATTAGTTACATGTTTATATTTTCAATGTAAACATCCCATGTGTTTATCTGTGAAAATGCTTTTATTATTTTTATCTAGATAAATTCAGTGTTGTGCATATGTATATTCAAAGTAAATAATGTCTATAACACAATAGTACGTAAAAATCTAATTTTGTTAAGATTGGAATAATTAAATTGTGGTTAGTTTGATAGACAGCCAAATCTGATTTTTAATGCTGGTGTCACGTGCCCAGAGTGTCACTTAACAAGTAGAGGACGTAATGCCTTCATAGAAGCTTTGAATTCCAGAATTAATTTGAAAGACAATCTTTGTGCAAGGCATTACTATATTCCCATGTTTAAGGGAAAGAGATATATTCTACATGTCCTCCCAGCAGCCAAAACTAATTCAGTCTTCTATAAAGCAGATTTTTGTACCTTTGTCTCATGCATGTCTCAATCACAGCTACATCCAAAGACACCCACGTTTGTCACTTAGGTTAACTAGGGGAAAAGCTGACAGAAATTTATTTGAAGAGCTTTGACCTGAGTAATGAAAGCAAGATGTTCTTGAGCAGAATAAAAGAAAGTAGAATATTTTGTTACTTGACACAGCAGAACAATGAGTGTAACAGTTCTGCAGACTGGCATGTCCCTGAGAAAAAAGGATGAAGTTACTGTAAATCCATCCAAACACTTCCATCCAGCTCTGAGAGTGAATCAGCACAAAGTGACCAGCAGCTGATTCATCTAAATAACAAAAGCCTGAGCACTCCTCAGCTGTCCCCACACGGAAATAATCAATAATCACATAAATTCACTCTCCTGCCCAACTGGCAAAGAGCTCTTCATACCCAAGTGTCTTCTACTCAGAGGCAGAGGAAGAGGGTTCAATCACATCCACACATCATCTCAAGGGTGTTGAATATTCACTTTTCCTTAATGGTGTTCTTGACACTCTGGCAATACAATAAAGACTTTTGTGGTAGTTATTCACCACACGAGAAGGGTACGGATTCGAGTCACCCACCCAGCTCAGTGAACAGCCCTCATGGAAACTCGAGCAGTGAAGACTGAGCCTCGAGCTCCTCAAGATGCTGTCTGGCTGCTATAGACACACAAAGAGCTCATCTCCCTGAGAGGCACCTTCCTGAAAACAGGGAAGGAACATCCTGTTATCGTGAAGGGCTGAATCAAGTGATTGGATCAGTCAGCAGGAGAACAAGCCTTAAATTAAACAGGCTGTGTCCACATGGAGAAAAACTGCCCTCTAAGATTGTGCAGGTGCTTTGTGTAAAGGCAAAGAATATGTCCTTTGTCTCCTGTAAAGCTATGCAATAAAATTATAATTCTTTATGTTCCAGTAACGTACTAAATAAACAGCAACACAAGTCAACATAACTGTCTGCCAGAGCAGAAGTGCAGAGCTCTCCCCAGAGCTGTCCCCAAAACATCCCAGGGCAGGACAGTGACAGAGGGAAGTGCACCTGTGTTATAAAGTGGTCAGTGATGGGCACAAGATCTCACACACAGGGAAAAAAACAAGGAAAGGAGTTTAAGATGGTTGCTCAGAAATCACCCCTGACCCAGGTAGTGCTTCAGCCACAAAAATGGAAGTTTTGCAGGTTTTATTAAATCCATTCATTCCTTCAAATGGAAGGGAAGACCTGGAGTAGAGTCTGCAAAAGCTTTTTTTTTTATAGGCATACTTTTACCTACAGCACATGACACAGAGTAAAGGATGGATTTAGTTTTTATATGTGATTCATAAACTGTCTGCCATCAGGAGCAAGACCACCAGGGTTTGGATTGACTATGGCCACTGCAACCTCCCTCCACAGGGTAAACAACCTCACATACTTGTTTAGTATTACTAAACCCAGCAACCAATATAAAAATAACATGCCTGACAAGAAAAGTGCAAATACAGATTGCTAACAGATCTCTCGACTAATTGAACCTGTTTGGATTATGAAGATAAAATTCAGATAGTTTTTAGTAATTCCTTTTTTCTCCCTATTGGTAACAGAGAAGGATCTCCAGGAATGGATACTCAGCATACACTGCTACAAATGTGTGACTGTTTAGAATCAGAAGACTGCGATTTTGATGTAATTATTACCTTTTCCTGTCAATATGAGAACTTTTCCTTAGGGCTCTGGTCCATCCCTCATTCCCTACTGCAGCTCAAAACACTGGTTCGTTCTCAAGGTGCTCGACTGTATCAGCTGAGGATGAACCACGACAGCTGCTCCCTGTCACCCTCCAGACAGGGCACATCCAGCAGAGATTTAAGATTTCAAGCTGCTGTCTGGAGGAGCTAAAGGCAGGATTTCCAGAGGACAGGTAATCTCCCACTAATACTACTTCTATTGCAACCTGGCAAAATCTGCTGTCCACCCACTAAAAGAAATTCACTCTTCATTACGAGTTAGTTTGGGGTTCATATTCATTGTTGCAGTTTGTAAACTGCTCACTCTGCCCCAAATAATGAAGTCAGTGTAAGTCCCTTTTGTGAGATCAACTCAGGTAACTTCGAGGGAAGAAATGGACACATTTTTGGGTGCAAAAGCCACTGAAGAAATAATGTTATTAAAATCACCATATAAAGAGGCAAGGACTGGAATTTATTACACAAATATAACATTTTATAGTTGGAATTATGCAATACAGCTTTTCCCTAAAGAATATCGAAAATATAACTAATAAAAGGAGAAATAAGTTAATACATATCAAAACGATGTGAGTGAAATATTTTACTGGTATTTGTGAGCTTGCTCTCTGAATAACTAATAATTAACCCACATGTCTAATGGATCATTTAAAAGAACATGATCATGAAAACATCTAAAGAAAACAATAATGGAAAGAGATAAAAATAAATTGCAGAAATAAAGAGCAGAAATACAGATACACTTGTGTTATGAAACAAGGAGACAAACAGAAATGACAAAACAGAATTCGTCTGAGCCAAAATAATTTTGGGGAATGATGAGCAAACAAACGAGTTTGCTCAAGATTTTCAAGAGCATTCAAGGATTGAATTTGATGGGAGAGCATTTGAATGTTATTGCTTCCAGAAATTGTATCAATACAGGAACTAACTTTCTGTACAGAGAGGGAAAAGTAAACGCTCCTGTTCCTGATAGCATTCATACATTCATTACTGTGAGAGCTGCCAGATTTCCTTCCAGAATATTTAACCACTTCTCCTGAAGTGATACCATTGTGAGTGTGATTGTGATTTGCAAAAGGGACATTGCATAAGAGTTGACCGAACAACCTTGGAGCAAATGCACATGAGATGATTCAACGGGAATTAAATGAAATGCTGAACAAACATTGGGCTCCATCTTGATTTTAGAAGAATCTTTGAGTAACTATGGTAACTGTTTACTGAAAATAATTGGGCTGAAAAACTTGTGAACTTGAACACGAAGGTTTAGAATATATTTAATTTGTAAATAGATTACTGTTTCTAAACCAGCATAGCAGACAAAGAGGCTGCAGTAAAACTGGGCTCCAAGGGCATAACCCAGCCGGCTTGGTGGTGCAGCCAGGGGGGAAATGGCAGCAGGACACTGGGATGAGACAGGCCAAACCTCCCCATGGACAACAGGCCACTCAACTGAGCCTGGCGAAAACTGTAAGTTAAAACTCAGGAGCACTTTATGTACTCATATCCCCCACGTTCAGCAAGATTAATGAGACTACAGAGGAAGGCTGTGGGAACAATTCAGGAAATGGGAGATCTGACACATGAGAAGAGAGGAAAACAGCAAGACAGGAGCAGAGAGAAGACACAGTTGCTGTTAGGAGATAATTGCCAGCCCATGGCCAATAGAAGGACCTTTTTAGACAGTGAAAAGTTTGTCCTGTATTAGATTGCTACTGTAATAAAATAAATATTTTATTTAGAGCATTTTCCCCTATTTTTTTATTGAATACATTTATGACCCTTCTCTTTGGGAGAGAGGAATAGTTACATATCATCTAACCATGATGAAAACAGGTAAGTAGCATAACCTGCCTGGCTTTTTGCTGCTGCAGCCAGCCAGAGATCAGGCCCAGGAGCCACAACATGCACCCAGAATGTACATTAAGCAGTTGGAATGGGAGCTGACTTGCTCTTCCCAAACACAGGACAGGACTGATGCAAAGAATACCCTCTTATGGACTGTCCAGGAGAAAATGAGCACAATATTAGAAAATGATTCTGAAACCAATTATTGTCTTCTGATCACAGCAAAGAGGAGTTGTGAACCTCTCAGAGTATTACAAATATTATACTAGAAGTGATTCTATCAAATGAGAGCAAACTACCAGAACTATGTACACAGTGAGTTGGGTGGTTTACAAGGACAGTGAGTTAGGTGGTTTTCAAGGACAGAGACAGGGTGAGCTACCTGAAGTTGAGAAGTCACATTTGTATGTTTTGTTCTAAATACATGTTTATGGGAATTGCAGCCACTTGATTCAGAGGCCAATCAAGGCTATGTGATTTACTCAAGCAAGTTATAAAATAGGGATGAATCCTACGCAGGCAACTTTGCATTCTGAAGCTGTAAGACATCTGATATACTCTAGAAAATTACTTTCACTAATTCAGATCTTTACAATCCACAGATGCCTAATTTCTCTAGGATTATTTGCTGAAATATTAAAAAAATTACATTTACAACAAGTATGAATCATGGGAGGCTTCCCACTTAATGTCATAAAAATGTGTTTGCTAAAGTGCTTGTGGGACAGAAGTGTTATAGTATTGAAAAACATCATAGTAATTGTCATTCCTAAAATGTCATTGATGTGCATCCTGGGCAACACTGATCTAATAAAGATTAACACAACACTCTGGAGATTTTCCTACCGGTACCAGCAGTAGGTCAGGCCAGAAAATTCCTGAACGAAGCAATCAGACCACAATCAGCTCTATAACTAATCACAGCAAACCTCAAAGTGGTTCAGTCTCAGCCAGAGCAACGTGGAGCTCAGAGGGATTCAGGTGAAAAGGGAAACAATTAATTGCAGCTGATTTGCATGAACCTGATCCTACCACAAAGTTCTGCATCCCTTTCATGCTACAACATGCTGGGCCAACTCCTGGTAGCCACCCTTCCCCACACAGGAAACAGCAAAGGGTCAGGGAAAACAACCAAAAGACTAATTGGGGATCTGGGGAACAAAAAAACCCAACTTCCTAATGCAGAGATTTAAAGAGATCAATCCCTTTGGCCCTGTCAAAGACAAGTGTAAGGTCTGATATGATCAGTGTCCATAAGGATTTCTGATGGCTCTTCTAATCCAGCAAAGGCATTACAAGACAAAAAGGCTCAATCCTGATGACCTGTTTTTAGTCAGGGAAATAAACTGGCATAACTTACCAGAACATGGAAAAGATTCTTTGTTGCTTCAGCTTCTTATTCCAGGTTGGCTCTCACTGGAAGAAACATCCATGAGCTCAACAGGAAGGGCAGTCTTGAGGTGATTCTTAGGTGACATTCTTGGACCTGTGTTTTTCAAGGTAGGCTGTTTTTACCACTTTCTATAGAAAAAATTATTAAGTAGGTGATCCTACCTAAAAGTTATTTTAATTATTGAAAAAAAATATGTTTATACAAATTCAAAGGTCTTATTTTAAAACTACATCACTAGAGGCTACATGTGGGGTTTTGTGTCAGTAAATGTTCTGTTATGAAACAAGCCTTTCTAAAAATTAAAAAAGAAACATTTTTGTATGCTTTTCCATAGAGAATTCCATTTGTACATGAGTCAAGGAGAGAAGCCTCATTATATATTGCCTGGAACAGTCTAAAGATAGAAAGGATCACCACAAAACATGGCTGCTTTGGCACTTTCACAGCCTGGAAAAAAGTTTTAGCTGTTCAGATCCTGTCAATTTTCTTATTTTTGTAGTTCAAAACTTCCTTCAAGGCTTAATAAACCAGGGGATGCTACAGACATGACAACTCTCACTGGGATATTGCCTGGTCTCAGTGGGCAATACCATCTACACTTGGTGGTAAAGAAAGAACTACAGGTTTAGCTGTTCATTAAGAAATGCAGCTGGTCGGATCTGCTCAGAGGTTTGGAACAGCTGAGTAAATCCCACAAATGATGTCTTAGGCAGCAGGGTGTAAGGTGGTCAATACTGACCAGGAAATTCACAGGTATTGTGAGTTTTTAAAATACACAAATTGAATTATATCTACCTGGCATTGCTTATATTTGTTACCTGCTGTCCGTAAACTTGCTCTTTGCTCTCTGACCATCACCAGTGCCCAGTCTGGACTCCTGGGTGTGGATTCCTGTGTGAGGCTGATGGGGCAGCCCCTGGCACTGGGTTTGTGGCCCCATTCCTGCTCCCTGGCAGAGGAGGGCACTGGGCAGGGGCAGCACCCTCGGGCTCAGCCTGAGGTCACTCCCAGGCAGATGAATTAACCTGTAAAACGCTCCAGCCTTCCCACTCACCTGCTCTTTGCCGAGGTCTCCAACATTCCACCATCTCCTCAAGCTTCTCCTTGCTTAGAGAAAAGGAAAAGTACTTCTTAACACTCTAATCTCTAACAGCTTTCCCAACCATGCACTGCTCTTGAATCATACAAGCCTTGAATCAATTACTAAGTGGCTCTGACTCAGATGTTCAGAAGGTTTCCAATAAAATCATGACTTTGTGCAGACTTAAAGGCAGTCGTGGTATTTTCCCACCTGCACCCTGGTTCCTGATGCCACAGGGATATTCACAAGCAGACCAAGGGGGTCTGTCTGAGCTCCCATGAAAAACATGGAAATTGCTCCCCTTTGAGCAGCTGGTTTTTGTTTCCTCTCAGTGTTGCCCATTCCAGGTATGTTTCTACTTGCTGAGCACAACATTCAGATTATGCTTTGCTTTTCTGGTGATTCACTGGGTCAGCTAATGCAGTTAATTTTTGCAGGGATTTTTTTTAAGATTGGGCTAAACCTACCACAGTATTATCATGTCAGCAATCTCCACCGATTACTTACAGTGCTAAACTTTTGCTGTAGCAAAGGCCTTGATTAAAATGCTAATGGAAAAGGCATCATCTCAGGGATTTGGAGCACAAAGCTCACTTTTGTGCGAGACTTTCCAATACATGGCTCAATGAACTCAGCTGCCTGTGGAAGACAATTGCTTGCTTGAATGATCACACCGGAGTGACATGAAAAGCTCACTTGCAGAGGATTAACTCTGGGTAGATGAATCCTGCATTTTCTGTCAGTAGTTATATGGAGCAAGGTGGGTGAGATTTGCAGGTAAGTACCTGTGATTGCCCAAGCACTCAGTCCTTCCTTGGGGGTCTTTGCAGCTGAGTGTGAGCCTAATGACTGCTGGAAGCTGCAGCTCAGGGATGCTGTTCACTTGGGCACACACTGAAAAGCCAGACTGCAAACTGCTCGTGTGCCTCTGCTGTCCATGGCCCCCACTCTGCACTCTTCAGATACAGGGACTGATCTGAGGCACAGCCAGAGGAGCACAAGGACTCACCAGGCTCCGCTGGAGCAGCTGGCAGGAGCTTTAGTTCCCTGAGCACGCAGCAGGAACAGAAATGGAGGGGAGGACAGGCAGTAATGAGCTCAGCTATTTGCTTCTCTGATCCTACTCCTCTGTCTCCAATGAACTTCCCAAAAGTGGGGCAAGGAAGAGCCTCTCAGGCCTCAGCACTTCTGTGTGTTCAGGATTCACAGGCTCACTGTCACCTGAGTGTTCCTGCACTGGGAGGTGACAGGAGAGCACCTGCACAGCAAAGAGTTGGTGCTCTGAGCACCCGGACCTACAATGGATGTCACTTGGGATAAGCCAGGAACTAATATTCTCCAGCTGCTTAGTGGACATTCAAGGGTGTTCCTGGAGTGCATATTCTAGCTTAGTTTTAACCAGAAGGAATCAAATCTGTGTGCTCTGACACCACTCAGTGATGCGAGGCAGAGTGCAGTCAATGAGAAGGACTGAGAGATTTACCTCAAAATTGCATCTAAGGTGGACATGCTCTGTGGTAAAAACTGCATTTCAAGCTTTCAAATGGATGTTATCTCACAGTAGAGATTAAAAAGAAAATAAATAAAAAGCAGAGAACACTAACTTGGAGTAAAATGTGAACTGGCTCAAACTTTCTTAATTTAGTGAAGAGAATTGGGCTTTGCTTTGAAGGCAGTTTGAGAGATATTAAACAACTGATGGGAACTTCACAGAGAAAAGTGATTTTCCCACAGTGAAGGGTGTGCTAGAGAAGGTTGTGCTGTGTCAAAGAGCAAATGCACCCTCTGTGCTCTGGGCCAAGACCAAGAATCAGTGAAGGAGGAGGAGGTTGCTCTGTACCCTCCCTGCATTGCAAAGCCACAAGGTATGGCATAGATAGAAGGAGATTCAGCTGTCCTAGGAGCAGATCTAATAATAATTGAGTAGGGCATCTATCACAGAAAACAGAATGATAAAATAGTAATTTACAATTAGTTCCAAATCAGGTTAGAGATAAAAATATCAGGCTAATTGGCTTGCCAGGCAATAGTGAGTGGGAGGATCCTACAGGATTTCTGGAGCCTTGGTTCCCAGTGACTCTGTTGCTTGACAGAGGAAAGCTGGTTGATGTGAAAAATGTCCTTCAAGAAGCTCATAGGAAGGAACAGACACAATGGAATTCCTGAAGGAAATAAATCAGAGCTCTGCCACTACCAGGACAATCATTCCCATGGCTAAAAAGAAAAGAAGTTTATTTAGGGATGACTCTTTGTGTTCCCCAACTAGGTAATGACAGGAGAAATTTCAGCCTGAAGTTCCTATGGAAAGGCAATTTTCAGGGGTTGTGCTTCTGTGCTTTCAATTCTATCCCTGCCATGAAAACTGATGTTAGAAAATATTGTATCAAATTCTGAACTCATATAATTGCACTTCAAATTACATATACAAGTACATAGTCAACTAGCAAAATATCTGATATTTAACTTCAACAGCTCTAAAGAAGCATAATTTTTGTAATTTAATCTCGAAATTTGTTTCAAATGCAATTTCTACTTTTCTCTTGTTTTTCCAACTCTACCTTTGCTGTTGCCTGTGATCCACATTGGCAAGAGAACCCTCCAGCAGAGATTTCCAGAGATATTCCCTTCACTTCTGAGCTGTCTAGAGCATAGCTCCATCTTTCAAAGGGATTCCTCATCCCCCAGCTTTGAGAGAACCTGAGAAAATAAACCACTGGAGTTTTCTGGGATAAACTGCATGGCCCTGCACTAGCCAAGGTTTCCAGAACGTTCCACTGAATCCCACTCCATGGAATGCTGAGGAGAACTGCCACTGATGGTGCTTGCACAGCAAAGGAGCTTTTCAGAAAACCTGGTCTGGGGCTCCCTAAGACTGGTGAGATCACTGAAGGATGCTCAGAACTGAGGCCTGTCTGTGCTGTTACCTGAGGCTGGTGTAAGAATTACTTCAATTAAATGGCATTGGTAGTTCATAAAGGAGATGTGAATCACATTTTGGGGAATACATAAGTAATTATGGTTTATATGGAGATGGGTTAAAGAAAATGTAAATTATACTAAGTTAGTGCAATACTGAGTTCAGCCTGATTGAACAAGTTGTTGATATAAAAACACTTTTAAGGTGCAACTTTTAAGTAATGCCTAAATCTCATTTAAAATCAAGGGAACTGCAGGAACGTGTAGCTGTTTAAATATTTTGTCATTTAACTCCAGAATTCAGATCAGATTATCTGAAATATTTTAAAAATGTATTTTAAAAATATGCAAAGTATAAATTATACATTTCAGCTCCCTGAAGCTGAGGAAGGGGACCAGAAGCAATAAATGTCTTTGAGCCACAGCAGTTGCTGCTGCCACCCAGGAGAGAGAGATTCCAGCCTGGAGATACAATGAGAGGCAGTGTGGTGGCAGAGGGACACGGGGAAGGGACAGCAAGAGACAGGGACTTCTTCTGGGTGTCAAAAAGCCTCACCATAGCCCAGGAAACAGGGTGAGAAGGGAACACACAGAGCTGTGCTGATAGAAAGTTTAGCTGAAGAGAATTCAAGGGATAAAAGCAGAGGAGATTCCACTGAGAGCTCGGGACAGGAGTCCCCACAGTGAGCCAGAGCATCCCATCCCTGTGTGCCTGGGTATCTGTAGGAAAATAAAAACCAGGATCTGTGGTTTCCTCCAGGGGTATGAACACTTCAATGTGCACAAACCTGAGCGCAGTGACACACACACAGCGTGGTTTGGAAACCTTCTGAAGAAACAGAGCAATTTTTGGGAGGAGGTGTGTCAGCAGCACACCTGGAGAACATTGTTAACACCCCCATAAATTAGGCATGAAGCAGGACTGAAGGATTTCCCTCCTTTTGTTCTCTTCTCACAGCCGTGGTCAGGAGGTTCCCTGGGTTGTGTGTGGTGGGACCTTGGCCTGGAGCTCCTTGGAACAGCAGCTACCATGTCATTTAAATTCCAAAAGCAACATTAACGTGCTGCTGCAATAAAAACTAAAACATGTCATTAGTGGCCTTTCACTGATCTAATCTGATCAATTTGCAGCGTCTGAAGGAATGAATGGAATCCCAGAGACAATGCCAGATAGCCCCAGCTATGTACAACGCTTGGAAACAAAAGGTCCATCACCTTCCCCTAGTCCTGTACTGGTGCTTTGATTTCCATGCTGAGGATTAAAACTCCTTAAATTTCCCCAGGTAACCACACTCTGCACGTTTATTTGTTAACACTTCGCAAAAATGACTAAGCTCTATTCCTCTGCACTCAGAAACCAAGACAGCAATCCCTTTGCACTAGCAGTGCTCTGTTCCTGCAGTGCCCCAGAGTCCTGGAGGGGTCTGTGCTGCCCTGCCTGAGCTCCTGGGGCTGTGCAATAGGAGGGGACAGCAGCACAGCTCAGGGAGCTGGCTCTGACAGGGACCCTCTGCAGGGGCAGAGGAGGAGCTGAGTGTCTCCTGGTGGTGAAGCTGCAGAGGTCTGGGAGAGTCACAGATCCCAAAGGCTGTGTTTGAAGAGAGGCCCCAGCACTGTCAGCTCTGCTTTACAAACAGGGGCTGCACAGCTTCAAAGAAAAAGAAAACATTCAAAGAGGTACAAAGAAAATGGGAAAACAATTTTATAGATTGTCTTCCTTGGGGGTTGGACCAGATGATCTCCAGAATTCCCTTCCAACCCTATTCATCCTTTAATCACTTAAGTCGCTATTCACACATCTTAATTCTCCTGTCCTGAAAGATCCTTTCCATATGGAAATATGTAAAAACAGAATTGCATTTCTGAACAAGACTTCTTCAGCATACCCAATTCCTGTTCTAGCAGGGCCTCAGTCAGCACATTTCCTGCAATCTGTATCCTTCAGACAGCAGCAACACACACATTTTTGGTGTAAATGAGTTTAGCTCCATCCAAATAATTACCAGCAGAGGATCTGGCCTAATACAGTCAGGAGATAAATTGTCTTCTATCAGACTACAGCATCTTCAAAGCTATAAATTATCTGCATATTATACAGAACAAGATAAGAGTCTCACAGGACACTTTTTATCAAAGAATCCCCTCCCCAATCCCTCACCTCCCTCCCCCCCAAAAAAAAGACATAAACATCCAAACTTGCCTTGCTGTACAGAATGTTAAAGACTTACCAAGGACTTCATGTGGCATATGGGGGATAATGTTGTGCTTCACTGCAGAACTGAACGGATGGAAAGGGAAGACAAAAACGATCTCAAGAATTTAGAACAGTTAGAAAAATACATAATTTATTTCCCCAGAAGACTATATGGAAATATGGGGACTAAAAAACTTCTGGAAATAACACATGGAAAATAATTAATGCACACTGAATAAACAGATGAAACTTATGTCTTTCACCAGATATTACTGAATTTTTCTGAAAGTAACGTTCCTTCTCCTGCCATTTCTGTGTACTGTGAAAACAGTTTTGAATACAAACCAGTCTGTTCATTAAAGCAATTTAAATATAGATAAAATCCTTATAGTTGGCACTATCATCTGCTAAGCACAGCCACCTGCCTGCACTGCAATCTTCCTGCACGCCACACCTACCAGCATTCCCAGCTCCTTAGACAAAAATAACCCAAAAATCCAATGGGCAGCAGCACCCAGCACTCCTGGGTCCTGGTTCCTCAGGTCCTTGGGAATGGCCCACTTGGAATCTGCAGCCCCTGGGTTTGGGAGGACACGATGGGACACAGATCATCACGCAAGGTGCTCACACCAAAGTCCTGCTATGGTAGCTTGTGATGAGGGATTGGAAAGTTAAAAACAGGATTGTTCAACTAAAATGAGAGTTTGCAACGGCAGAAACATAGCAGGCACTTTCCTGTTAAGGAAAAAGCTGGGACTTAGCTCAGCAGGGGAACAGAAGGAGAAGAGGCACAGCTAAAACAAGATGGTGCCAGCAGCACGTCCTCAGACACAAACACGACTGAAGGCGATGACGACAGCTTGGTAGCCAGAACTGTGAAAGAGATTACACACAGCCTTACCCAGGAATAGGGAAAGGGAAAGTTGCAGGGCTTCGAATCCTCCCCGACAGAAAACATTCCAGGCAAAATTCAAGTAGCAACATGGCAATGGGAAGGGGATGTTTTGGAGATTGGAGCATCACAGGGCTACAGCAGGTATGTGAAATTCTGCCACTCCTGAGAGAGATACAAGAGCTTAAAAATTACCAAAACATGGCAAAAGGGCTGCAGAGAAAATATTTTGCTCCGTGCACTCCTGTCAGCACCGAAATGCCTTTGCAGTGGGTGCTCTCCTGGCTCCAGCTCCATGGCAAGGGGACAACCAGCAGGTCCCGTCAGTGACAGAGCTGTCCCCACCCGGGAGTGGCATCAGAGAGGCAGACACAGCTCTGGTGCTGACACAAATACAGGGGCTGCACCCCAAAAACTGCAAGAGACACTGATCCTTCTGCCTGAGCAAACCAAGACACCTGGGCCTCTGCCCTAGAACTGATCCTGAAGACACAGACACAGCTCCAGGTCTGCAGCTGTTCCCAGGATTTTAAATTGAGAGGCAAAAACTCTTTATGACACCAGGCAAGGCTTCCTCTGAAACTGCTTCAAGCACTGGCACAGACAGACATTTGTTAAACATACACCACTGGAGAGAAGAGCTTCCATATCACCATATGGATTTGTATGAGATATGTGTATTTCTTGCTGTTGGCTTGTAAACTACAATAAATTAGAGCATGCTTAATCACCTTCAGTTACAGCCTCTGCATGGAAAGAGAGGTTTAGGTTTGTCTTCAGCTGAAGAGTGGGATTAATTTTTATTAGGTTAATTTTTTTAAAATTCTGCCCAAATCTTGTAAATGAAATCTGAGAATAATGTTTAGGAATGAGTTTGTTTGGTTCAGATGAATTCAATGTTCTTTAATATATTTTCCCCCAAGTAGACAAGAATCTTCACCTACAGCTGCCCTTCAGGCTTCATCACTTTTTGATACAGGCAACATGGTTATGCTGGATCTAAGCTTCATTTTTTTGCATATAAAACTGAAAATATTCTTGTCCTTAGAGAAAAAAGAGAAAGCAAAAACTTAGGGGAAAGACAGAGGGACAGAGTCCTACATGGTTTTCAAGAGAATTATGTTTTTAGAGAAGAATTACCCACTCTAAATAACAAGCTCTTTCACTGCCAAACCTCTTTTATGTCCTAGCCTCAAGGAAGAGCTTTTTATTGCAAACAAACAAACCCAAAGCTTCTCTTAGCAAAGCAAACAGCTGGAACCCCAGGAGGCTCTCCTTTTGCACCTCTTGCTAGCCAGGAAAAGGGGAGAGGAGCTGGCAGGAGACACCCAAAGCACCATCCCTGCTTCCAAAAGGCTGCTGAGTCAGGTGACAGGCAGCCAGCTCCTCATTTTTCTCTGTTTGGTCCTGTCACATGTGAATGCAGCAAGAACATCATATGGTAGGAGGATCAATATTGCTGGTGTGTTTTCAGCTCCCCCAAAGCAGCATGTTTCCCACAGTTTCCCTTTCCAGCTCCAGAGAATTGCAGTTGTTCCTGTAAGTTCTCATGGCTCTCATCACAGCGATGTGGCAGCGGTGCTGGAGAGCTCTGTGATATTATGGACTATTTCTCTTTGGTAGCTGAGGAAATCCAGTTAGACTTTTATGCTGAGTGCTGCAATACTAACACAAGGAGACACTGAGACAGTAAAAGAAAAACACTTCTGTTTTCATTTTCGAGGATATTAAAAAGAGTTTATTTCCTTCTAGGACTCACTGAAGATTCTGCTATAAATGTGCAAAAGCAGAAATACTACTATTCACTAAAACTGTTCTGACATTTCACATCAGAAGATTCAGTTTTTAGTTATAATTTTGCCAGACATTACCCATTTAGGCTGATCATTCTGGTGCTGAACATCACCTGCAGGGTAATTTGTTTCCTTCGCTTGTAGACAGATGGCTTAGGTGGTTGTAACAACAAAGCCAGAGCAGGGAAAACTGCTTTGCTAACATAAAAATAAGTTTTGACAACTTCTGAAAAGGAACCAACTCGATTTTCACAACACTTTCAGTGCTAGGCAATGGCCATGCTGCTACTGAAATCCATATTCCAAGTGCATCCACTTCCTAACTCCATCTTACCTGGAAGCTCAGCAGGCAGACCCCAAGGCTGCTCTGAGCACCCAGAACAGTCTCCAGAGCACTGGAGGAAACCAGACTGGCCTTCAGTGGGCTCTGAAGGAATAAGCTCAAATCTCCTCCTGTTTTGGAAGAATGCAGAGACTCCAGAGTGAATGTAAAGGAATGCTCCCATAGTCAAAATGACTCTAAACTGGAGGTGCAGTAATTTTTTTTGCATAAAGACTTTGCATAAAACAGAAGACTGGTCACTCAAGTTATGCCAGTAATCTTTATGTGTAAAATATTCCACCTATTGCACTTCTCTGCAGGACTATTTTAATTTAATTGTGATAGAATAAAGGAATTTCTCATTGAAAGAAGACTTGTTTACTTGGTTTCCTAAGCAAAACCAAACAAAATAGCCATGTAGGTATTCTTTTTGTGGTTATTGTGCTTCCCTCATGCTCAAATTCAAATCTAATCAAGTTCAAGCTGGGAAAGAGCAGAAAGCCAGAGCTCCTCTGGAGCCTTGTCAAAGGGAGGGAAGTCCCAGCCACCAGTGGAGGGACAGGGCTGGAAGCTGCCACTGGAACCAGGTGGAAGGTGGTTCACTGGGACACCACCAGAGGCACAGGAAAGGTTATCCTGTGGGGTGGGGTGGGGCTGGCTTTCTTTTCCCAGCTTCGGGAAGTCAGAACTTTCAAGCAGAGCTCCAAACCAGGCTGTTTTCCCAGGCTAGCAAGGTTCTCAGACATGCTTACAAAAAGGGAAGAGCTACTAAACAGGCCTTCAGGTATTTATATTTTAAACTTCTGGAGCCAGAACTTGAGGAGAGAACAATTGTGCAGCCAGAAGACAATGTTTCGTTAATATTCAAGAGGATCTTTTCTGTCATATCACACCCACATAATGGGCATTACGGATGGCAGAAGGGTTAAATATACCCCTGTGAAACAAAGGGGGAAACGTCACCATTGGTGCCTCTTGCCTGCTGCTGATACACTTTATGCTGAAAATAGCATGTGGTAACTGGCAGGACTTGCCAGCACAGCTGAATTAGTCAGAAAAGCTGTCAGGGAGGTGGGAAATCTCTGTGTGTCTGTGCGTGCTCCAGGGCTCGTTTCAGCGTGGCACAGTTACCAACACACAGCTGTGGGATCTCTGTGCTGCTGCTGCTGCTCTCAAACAATAGTGCAGGGGCTGCTTTCCTGAGGAATTTTCCTCCGTGCTCCAATTAATGCTGACAGGAGCTGCACACACACCGAGAGAAGCACAGACTCATTTTTCTCCCAGGTAGAAGAATTTCTTACAGATGGACCATGTTTAAAGATAGAATCAGTTCCTCAAGCACGACAGTTCCTCAAGCACGACAGTTCCAGCTACTACAGCTGGCTGATCCTGGGAAGTTACTGCTCTTCTTCATTGCTTAGTAATAGTAACAAACCTATTGTTGCATTACAGACAATTAATCAATAGAGTCCTATGTAGACAATGTAAATCTCTATCAGAATATTCACAAAAAGGACAGGTAATTACTGCAGAGACACCTATTATCCTACCTGGGGTCCTGTCTGTTCTCACAGGGGTGGAAAGTCAGTAACTCACAGGAGCAAATTCAAAGATCAGAATCAAGTAATGGTAAAAGGAGATGAAAATCATGAGGCTTGATTTAAATTGGCCCTTTGAAACCTTTAATCAGAGATGCATAGTCTTCCTTTACATAAAATATATTGTATATTCTTCTTTTGCATAAAAAGTAAAAAGAGTTTGTGCATGAAGATATGGTGGCTTCCAGATTTGTATTTAGCAAGGGAACTGCTTAAAAGAGAGAAATAGAAACACAGGGAATAACTGCAGTGACAAGAACACGCTGCTGAGGTTATTGGACAACTCTAGGAAATCAGACACATTAGTTACTGATCATGGGAGTTGTTCCCACTACCTCTGTCCCAAGACTGCTGGTGTAACGTTCCCGTCCTGCTCCTCACACTGCTGGAGTTCAGTCTTTTCTGATTCACCCTCAGGATTTTGCTCTCTGGGAACCAAACCAGATGGGTTCCAGTAGATCTTGAAGTCATGGAATAGCTCCTGAAGCAAAGGAGACTTCAAAAATGCAAAGGTTATATAAAGGCAAAATGCATTTAGAATGGCCCAGAAATTTTGGAGGCTACAGATATTCCTTTTGTATCTTACAGGCCATCCAGAAGCTGAAATACCTGAGTTACTGCCATGGCCAGGCTGACTAGTCCAGGCTTTACTGCACCTCACTGAGCCTCCCCTGCCTGTTTCTGCCTAACAAAAGCAATGCTCCCAAAGTTAAAGTGGCCATAAGACAGCCCAAATCAGCCTTTCCCATCAGGGTTAACAGCTGCTCTTTGAGAAGATTTAATAGCCAACAAATACACATGTTGAGGGACTCCTACTTTCTGCCTATCAAGAGATCAATCATTAAATTCACTGACTGAGCAGTGGATGAAGTACCTGACCTCATTGTATCTGTATCTGCTTCTTATGCCCCCCTTCAGATTAGGCAGTGTCTTATTCAATGAAAACAGAGTGTGTTATATCAGCTTTACACTTTGCCTTCATTACTGGTGTATTAACTTGTAGATACACTCGAATTATTCCATTGTTTCACTCTTAGCTGAATCAGTTTAGTTACTGATAAAGTAATTGATATATACATTCTATTGATTTAGTTACATTTTTCATCTCTGAGCAACTTAATATACTTATTCTGTTTTCAGTAGAAACTATTATAAGCATGGAAAACATCACAATTCCTAGATCATACGAAGGGCCATGAACATGTTGGCACAGACAACCACAGACATGACATCTCTAAGGCACTTGGCTTTGCTTGCAATTCAAAATTTATTTGTATCTAAGGGGATTTATGACCTGAGTGCCACAGTCTGTGCCTGTGAAAAACAGACAACGTAGAGCCATGTGAGAAATAATGCAAGGATGAAAATGGACAAGAGAGCAGTATGAAATCTGTAAGATAGTTCAAACTAAAAAAGGGTCAAAACCTGACAGGAGGCTCTTCTGAATGGGAAAATGCTGTGCATGAAGATGCTCACTACTGGTGCTCCTCAGCTTTGCATTTGGGACCATGTTTATTTAGTATTTTAATTAATAGTGTTGGTACAAAAAGTAGGAGAGCACTTGTGGGAGTTCCTGACACCAGAAGGGAGGCACAGTCAGCATATGCTGAGGCTACATTATACACAGGAATTTTATTTGTGGATGATCTTGTTTAAGAGAATAAACAAGATGGGTAAAAATCTAATAATACATAGCTACTTGTCATAAAATAAAAATATTACTCTAAGCCTTAGCCTTACCTGTATCTGTGGCTGGTGACAGAGGAAAAACCCTTCTCTTTATTAGTAAATCTGAAGGTGATCCCAAGTCATCTCAAGTGACCCACAGTCAGGGAGATGGCAGTGCAAGGCTGGGGCTTGGGGAGAAAGGTCCAGGCAGAAAAGAATCAGCTCCCCATGGTCACTCAGCTGACCTGGAACTCTGGCAGGATGGGGCTGGAAGGAATCCCCTCCTGCACTAACACAGCCTGAGGGACCACTGACAGTACAAGGGAGGAGAGTGGAACAGCCAGTTTGCCTAAACAAAGGTGAAGAAGAGAATTATTGTTTGCTTTAAACACTTTAGAAGGACAAATAGACAAGTGAGGAGGAAAGGAGAAAACAATGATTTACGCTAAAGAACATCTGCATCTCAAATCAGCATCCCAAAACTGGCTGAAGTGAAATGAGAGCTGGAATAAGACTCTTAATAGTCTCACAAGAGGAGTTTCAGGGGCAACTTCCATTCCTGAGACTAAGCCTAATCCATCTGCCAAAGGGATTTATACTGATATGATTGCTCATGATAGAAATGGCTTGGACTCTTGACCCAAGCTGTGCCTCTTCTCTTTATTTCCTTGGAGCTTTAACAGACTGGATTTCCTCAGGGCTAGCTTGCTATCACTGCATGTTATCAGACTGAAGACATCATGCTGCTTTAAATCTGATGGCACATGGCTAGAATTTCTACTATACATTGCAGTTTTAGGGGGCTCAAACTTGCAAAAGTCAGGCTGCAGCTTTTTAAAGTGGATTTGAGAGAGATTTGTCAGAAGTGGAATATTTTGAAATACCTGACTACTCAGAAGTCTTTTATTTTTGCCCTAGGATTAATTGAATACCAGGCAGTTGATAAGTCCAGTGAAGAATTTCTGGCATTTTGGTTTTCCCTTAAGCAGTGGATAGCAAGGTTACATTCCAGCTCATTAAATTCACTGGCAGCTTTATGTAAATACAGTATTGGTCATGGGGGCTTCCTAATATAAGACACTGAGATGATAAACACCAATTCACCTTACAGGTGTTTGTATTTCAAGTAGAAATTAATATTTCCCTTGGCAAACCCTCTGGGGTTCTTCAGATAAAAATGTGATCTGTCACATGATTAATGCAGCTTGAGATGGGGTGCAAGAGAACGAACCACAAACCCAGATTTTTCTTGAAACACTAATCTTTTGTCTTCTCCTTTTGTTCCACCCACAACCTGTTGGTTGATTTGAGAACTCCAGATGCCATGAATTCACAAAAGAGACAGTTTGAGGGGAAAACCTTCTTAGACCAGCAGAATGAGTCCTGATAAAGAGATAAACATCACAGGGAAAAGAAAAACTGTGGTTTGAACCTGCACCACATTAGATACTGTGGTCACTCTGGTGAGACATTAATGCACAGGAAGATCACACTTTTATTAATAAGATCTACTTCTCTCATGTCTCAGTATAAATTAGCTTTTCAGTAAAATATGTATTTATATATATTCTTAGGCAACTGCAAACCCCCACACCCCATTGTGTGATATCCAGTGCAGCCATAATTTAATTCCTGCAGAAATAATTTACTGATTTTACTCTACCAAGAGGAGAGGTGGTGACAAATTGGCACAGTGGGCTGAACTCACCTGAGGAGAGCTCTGGGGGGGATGTGGAGGGTCATCACACTGCTCCACTTGGAATGACACAGCTCATGGGTGGGAAACAACTCTGTGCCCAGTTCATGCCCAGAAGTTGGGCCCCTAAATCAGGTGTCCCAGCAGGTGATATGGGCAGTGATGCAAGGCTTTAGGTGCAGCTAAATCCAACCCATGCCATGTCTCACACAGCCATGACAAACCTGAATGAAGGACACACCTGCCCTGCACAGCACCCAAGGCTGAGCTAGTGCTGCAACTGGAAACAGCCAGGGGGGCACAAACACCAATTGGCTTTATTAGTGGAGGAGTGGGGATGTATTTTATCCCACCAAGAATGCACCAAATACCAACAGCCCTGAAGTGAAACTGAAGCCTGGCATGAACAGCCTTCCTACCACTCCATGAAGCTTTTTCTCCCTCTTATTCTCTCTTCGGACTCCTTGAATTTTTTTCCTAACCTCTGGCAAATTTGTAATTTCAAGGCAAGAAGAGCACTTCCCTGGCAGAGGAGTGGGAAAGGCTGGGAGTCCCTGGAGCCCACAGGAGACAAAGACCTGGGCCCTATCCCTGCCCTGTGGGGCACTCAGCACCACTGCTCTGCCTTTCTTCATGCTGATCTTAACAGAGTCTGTGTGTGCATCCCACTGAGAAACGTCAGAGGCCAAACCCTCCTGGGATTATGAATCCCAAAGAGAGGCGAATATGTGCCAGGGCACTAGGCAATTATTTTGTATTTCATGGAATTCTCTCAGGAAGTGGGAGGTCAACACATAATTACAATCCCTTTGCCCTGCCCGTGTCCTTTTGTAAGCAGTGGTTTCTCAGGAACGCTGCTAAGGACTGGTTTTCACAGGCATTTACATTCGGAACGTGCCAGGCAGAAAAACAGGGTATCAGTGAAAAACTACCTTTCAGCTTTCTTTTCCCAGCTTCCAAAAAGGAAACAGCAGTTTACAGAGGAAGCTCTCTCTTGTGTTCATATTAACTTTCTGGAGCTCTACTATGTAATGTTCTTGGATCAGAGCTCAAAGAATACTCAATGTCACCTTCCAAACAATGATGGGATTTGGGCAGATTTCATGGGAGATTCAGGTTTGCTGTAAGAACAAAACAGAAATACAAATGTACACATGGAGAGGACAAAACCACATAAACACATGCCACATGAAGTGCCCCAGGAATGCAACTTAAAAATTAAATGGTAGTTCTGGAGGAAGGAACAAAAGGTGTCTTTCCTTGTCCCTGCCCCCAAAAAGCCCCTGAAGCCAATCGTGCCCCCATGACTGTGCAGCACCCCCTTCCTCAGAGCAGCAGCCCCAGGTTCCAGCTAAATGAGCTCAGCCAGAGCAAAGGGAAAGGCTGTTCTTTCCAGGGCTCAGGAACCAATGCCCTGGGAGTGCTTCTGGGCTCCTCAATGTCAGAGCTGCCTTTTGCCCCTGAGCAGTCAGGGATCTTCAACACACGGTCCTACACACTGTTTACTAAAGTATTTCACAATGCAAATACAGCTCTCAGCTCCATTTAGGCCCACAATAGCCAAGGCACTGTTATTTCAGCAGGATGCTTAACAGCAGACCTTAAACTCCCCGAAACCCCCAGATCACAAACCAGTAACTTGTCTGACTCAGAGAATGAGGTCTCTATCTCCAGAAACCACAGGCTGGAGACCTGGGGCCTAAAATTGATTGCAAATTGTTTCCTTCCTCCTTGCAGAGTCCTTCCATTCAGCCATTAATTTTAACAGTGAATAGTTGCTTTGTTGCTGGATGAACTTCCACAGAACTCCTAAACTGGCCACTGTATTAATCTCTGTGTGTCCTCTGAGCAGCAGGTGAAGTGCAGATAATATTTATACATTTCCTACCAAATAAGGGATTTTTCTACTTCAAACATTCTGTAAAAAACCAGAACAAGCACACAGAAGATGGGCTGTTGCTCCACTCAGCCCTTTCGCTGATGGTTGCTCTCACACAGTTCTCCCAGTGCTTTTTTGGTTCTCCTGCTCCCTCAGTTTAGGGCACCCCAGGCTTTCAATCCTCACCCTGCTTGGCTCAATTGCAGCTCCTTTTTTAACTCATCCCACTGTCCTCACTGGGTTGAATGAGAGTCAACCTATCAGTTCCAGCTGCAAAGCTCCACATTCACACCCCATTTCTCATATTCTTTGCCTTACAGTAGGAGAGACAGAACATGTGGTACTTAAGAGTTAGGTGGGGTTTTTCTTGCCATATGGACTTCCTTTAATAACACAGAATTTGGTCCATAAAATGCCTTAGTAAGTTTTCCCTCTCCAATTTACAGGAATGGAACTGCCTGCCTAAATGTAGAAGAAAAATAGATAAACAAATTGCAGTCATACTTTTTTTTTTTTTCACTTTTTATGCTACTTATCTAGAAGAAAGCTTATACTGTTTCCCAGGAACTACTTGGGAGAAACTACATTTCATCAGGAACCTGTATTTTAAATCTGTGAAATTGCAATGAAACCAACATAAATGCCCCAAAACCTTCCTTTCCCTCACATAAGTCAAAAACATTTTTAAGGTTCCATAAGAAAATGACATCAGAGGGGACCCCTTTAGCCATAATCTCAGTTTCTTCTGGGACAGGCTGAGCAGGCAGTGATGTTATGAGCTGGTCTCAATAGCTATAGAATTGGTAGTTTTTAAGTAAAAATGTTACCTGCTGAAGTTTAAAATGCAAAAGGTGAGTGTAAAACCCTTGTGTGGCACAGAGTGGGCAGAGAGGGGCAGCAGTGGAGATGTGATTGAACTCTGAGTTAAAGCCCAGCCTAGGGGGGTGTCCAGCCCTGGGGATGCTGTTTGGGGGAGCCCCTGGAAGCAGGGCAGGACAAGGGGCTGTGGGGCAGAGAGAGGGAAGCACCACCTGAATTCCAGAATGGAAGGGTAGGAACAGATTTCCAATGCTGGCCTGCACACCAAACCTCCCCCAAGGCAAAGCACTTCATTCTTCTAATTTCATTTTGCTCATTGGTGCTCAATTTGCCTAATAGGCACTCTACAAACAACTTACTGTTCCTCAAAGTACTCCAAAGCTACAAAATGCTTATTAATAAAGATGAGACTGAGACATGTTGAAAGAGAACAAAAAAAGAGCAAGAGAAACGTAGAAGAATAATTAGAATAACGTGGAAGAGATTTCCAGATGATGGAACCAAAATCAGAGATTCAGAAAAATGCATCAGTAGAATCCTTCCAGTGGAAACTGTCCACAAGACTTGACCACAAAGAGGTTTGTAGGTAACCTACTGGTGACCTTTTAGTCTTTATTATTCATGATAAAGGGTTACTTTCCTAATCCTAATTCATTTTCAAGAACAGCAGATTAACAAGAAGGGATCACTATCAAGCTGAATAATCTCCCAGCTCTAAATAATCACTGAAAGAGGAGCAGAAAAGGAGCCACAATCATTTCCCTTTAATGCTGTGGATGGGGAATATGCAGAAAGCTAACACAGAAAGGTGCTAACATGCTGTATTTTCATAACAATTGGGGCTTTTTATCCTAAAATAAATCCAGTCAAATAAAAAAGTAATCTTATTTATTTCACCCTACAGTGTTACCCACATACAATATTATTCAGGATAAGGGGAAAATTATTGGTTGTCTATTTAGCAAGTTAAATCAGATTAAAATACTGTATGAATTTTCAGCAGAACTGTTCCTACACACATTTATTTCAGGGGAATTTAATTCACTTAGAGAGAATCAAGCTAAAAGAACAAGACTTGCTGAGTTCCCAGTAGCAGGGTACCCCAATTAATCTATACTGTGTTTTATGGCTACTTTTAAAATTTGCTTTGGCCCTGGCATCACCTTCCTTTGCCAAGTGTCAAACACACAACCCTCACCTGCTCTGGCTGCTTCTCCAGCTGTTAGTTCAGTTCCTGCCAACTCCCACAGAGATACAGACAGTATTCAATAGACAGATTTAAATATGTGTACATGTGTGTTCATACAGACATAAACACTTGTCTGTATTTTACTGAGAAAAATACAACACAATCTGAGATGCTAAATCCTTAGATAATTAAAACAGCAACCATAAACCAGAAAGGAAAACTTAGCAAATTTTTTACCTTATAAAATCAAGGGAAGTTCAAAAGTATGAGATGTTAAGAGCAATGAAGCACCTGAAATCTGTGAAAAACAACACAAAAGTATCCTGGCCAACATCCAAATCTCTGCCCCTGTTGGCAACAGACATTGTGTCCCTCAGTCTGACAGCAAGATCAGGTTTCCACAAATCTCATTATCTGCCCCTCACGACTGCCTGCCTGTTGGTTTTGGTTTTTGTAAGGAATAGTGCCAGTTCTAGAGAATTTAGGGGACTTGGGATGCAATTTTGCTGTTGCTCACAACGTAATTCAATTCTCATTCATCAGCACACGTTTCCTTTCCTGCGAGCAGGAACACAATTTCCCAGAGTGTAACACAGCCCTGCCTTTGATTCACTGGGGAGACAGGCTGGGGAGAGAGGATTGGCAACACCTCCTGTGCTGGGGGATGCTGCAGGAGCTCTGCTCAGGGTCCCTGAGTGTGCAGATGAATCTTCCCCCTGACACCGGGGTAAGAGTGAGCCAGGCACAGAGGAGCCTTCCAGCTCCACTTGTCATCAAGACAAACTCAGCAACTCCCGTCTGCTTCCTCAGATTTATTAGATAATGGTTACAAGATCTGTGTGCTGCTCCTGCCTGTCCTGTGATGTCTCACACTCCCCTGGTCACTGCAGTGCCTGTGACACAGAGCCCCAGCCCTTCAGCCAGCCAGGGAAGGAGAGCCATTCTAATCACAGCAAACAACAGAGGCACCACAGGCTCATGGATTTTAACCTGTGGCATGAGAACTAACTGTAAAATATTACTTCCATGATTAATTTCACCGCCAAATCAAATGAAACCTAACCCCAAGATAAAATGGAACACCCAATAAATAAATAAAAAAAAAAAAAGAGAAATTTTAAGCTGGAATACAATGGCACTTCACAACACCAAAGCAGGTGTGTGAGGCAAAGGAAGGGACTGACACAGGAGTTTGCCCATGCAAATAGCAATGAGCTGTTTTCACCATCACCACCAGTGAGGTGTGGCTGGTGCTTCCCCCAGTGCCTGCCCCAGCTCCCCTCCCCTGCAGCAGGTTTCTGTCCCAGGTTTCAGTCAGGTTTCTGCTCTGAGGGGCTCAGGTGTGTCCCTTCCTGCAGTGACAGTGCAGGGACTGCAGAGATGAGCCCTGCAATGCTTGTGTGCTGTGCTGCTACCGAGGTCAGTGTTCAGAGCTCAGCCCTGGCTGCTTTCTTGTTGCTGGTGCCCACCATGGAGATGCATCCCACACAGGGGAGCAGCAGCCACGGCCCTGCTTTATCCCAGCAGCCAACTCTTCACTCATGGCAGGATGAATGCACATCTCCCCTCCGCTTTGATTTTCCTTCTAACATCTGAAGAGGGTACCTTGTCCTACTTCTGTGATCTCTTTTTTCTAAGATTGATTTATGGTAGCAATTTCCTTCCATCTGCATACCCATGCAACTTCAGGGCCCTGCAGCTGAGCATAAGCTCATTCTAAAAATAAGGCAGCCTCACAAAAACCTGGAGCCACAGCAGAACCCTCGTGGTGAGCTATGAGTTCATCACACACAGCACAACAGGGACACACAGCAGCCCTAAACTATTCTGGGCACAGTTTTAGCCTTAGCAAGCAGATAAAAGATGACTCTGTGTTTTAAAATCTCTAAAGACTGAAAAGAAATTCGCCTTGGATTAGGGTAGGGAACATGTATGAAAAGAGACAGACAAGATTTCTCTGTGGGGGTTCATTTTGCTCATGAACTTACTCTGATTTTTCTGTGGGTCCCTGGTAACTCTAATTAATGATTAATGACTGCTTTTAACATATGCACTATTAACTTACTGGATCACTACCAAGGAATTTATAGCTTCTTTTTGGGAAATCAGAAAAACTATCACCCACCAGCATCCTCATGGAGGCCTTGAGGGGTTTATATTTTGTTTGGGTTCTTTGGCATGTCTTATGGGTAAAGCATAAATAATTACCCAGACAAATCCTTAACAACTTACCAAATATGTAGGTACTGCTAACAAATGGAATAGAAAAGTGCTAATCTAAAAGCTACTAATACCACTTACTTTTTAAATGCAACTGGACTACAAACTCCATGTATAGGTTTCCCTATGGAAAAGGGGGAAAGTGCCTTCCCTGCAGTGCAAAGTGGGAGTGAGCCCAACCTGCTGCCACTACAGCTGTCACCTGCTGCAAGGGGGGCTGAAATGCCACTGCAGAGACCCCCTGACACAGGTCCTGTGGCACAGATGCCACAACTACAGGTGCCATGGCTGGGTGTGGAGTTCAGGCACAGTTTACACCAGGAATGGGTTTTTAAGGGTATGATGAAAACCTCAGGTAGGGCTGATGCAGACAGAAGGAAGGTGTTTACAACAGCTCTGTCTTAGAGCTAGGAAAAGGAATTCCCACCAATGCTGCCAAGTCTGCTTCGTTCACAAGTACTAAATTCACATGGTTTAAATTACTTTTTAATTTATTTTTAATACAGGACTTGCACATTACAGGGAACTGAGGAAGCCCTCCCAAGGCTGTATATCTGTTAACACAGCACCCACAGGCTGACTATTTTTAAAAAATCCAGGATAAACACCATATAAAAATTCCCTAATCTCAGAAAGTTCATCAACATAGTTTTAAGCTCACGATTAGACATAGAAGAGGCTAAGTAAGCATCTACCATGAAAGGGATGCAAAGCCTGAGTTTGTTTTTAATGTGTTATGTATGGTTACCAGCCAACAAAGAGCACAAAATTCAACTACGTGCAGAACAAAGAGTTTGAGAACAGAGATGACCTTGGAAAAGTTGTGCTGCCCACCAGTCTGGGCAGTCCAACCACAGATAACCAGCCTGGGTGTGTTATCACTCGAGATGATTCCATTTGCCAATCTGTAGGATCATGGTCTTTGGATTCCTCAAGTTTCATTCCTTCCTGTTTCTTTTTATGCATTCTAAATGACTCCTCTAAATTTTCCATCACCTGCGAGAGCCAAAGTCAACCCCTTGGGTGTGCTCATCCCTTCCCAGCCTTCTGCCCTCCAGGGAGCAAAACACCCCTCAGTGCTGCCTGAGAGGGGAAAAAGTGCAGACAGGACCAGAAAAGCCTTAATGCAGCAACAGGCTCTGTGTAGGGACTGCAAAGGGAACATGGGACTAGAGAGCATTTCCCTTCCATCTCCAAACAGTCAGTGAGAGCAGCTGCTTCTCTGTGCAGCAGCAGTGAGTGACTGTCCATTTGGGATGGTCTCTGGGGCTGCCAGCCACATTCCTGCTCCCTGGAGAAGGAGGAGGTGGCACTACAGACCAGCTACACAGACAGGAGGTCTGACCTCAGCCCCCCTGCTCGGGTTTGAACTGCTCACTCCAAGTGCAGTTTACAAACCCTGCTTGTGTCTCCTGGACTGACCTGAATACTGCACTGTTTGGTTTACAAACATGGCAAGGGAAAACTGGCTTTGCCCTTGCCCTACATTTCCCTTTCTCTTCCCAGTTTAGCATCTCTAATATATTTCCCTTACCCAAACTACAGAAATCAGTTTTTCACATAAAATATTTCAGTTATCTATCTGTTGGAATTTGTAGGCTTGTGAGTGGGCTTCAGATCATATCATACTCACTGTTTACATGGTCAACATTTAATCAGTTCATTTATATTAAATAAACACTTTGGCAATTAAAGCACCCAAACACTTTAAATGTTTTGATTAATGTGTGTAAGGCTATTTTTTGATAAACAAAAATTGAGCCTGACAAGGAAAACTTGTTGTTACAGCTTATAGTCTATAAAATAGAGAAAAACTCACCCCTTCTGACATTCATTTTCATTCCACTGCCTTTTGTTCCATCAGACTATTCCCTCTGCACACCTGCTCTCTATCTCCATTTGTCTGATTAATTATCCTCACTTCTTCTCTACAGGCTTTGACAAGCTCCTCTTCCTTCTCCTGCCTCATCCCCATTTTTCACCTTGTGAATCTCCCTCCTGGATATACTGGCTCCTCTCAAAATGAAACGACACAGCAACTACCAATACACAGTTTTAAATAAAGTAACAATAAATAGCAGAACATCTTGGCCATGTACCAATCTTTAGAGAATGTATAAATTAAGCAGCTTTCAGAGTAGGAGCTGGCTGAGGGGTTTAGGTTTCCATGTGATATGTACTCCCATGGAGAAGAAGCCACACTCAAATTGGTCTTTATGACAGCATTTCACATATCATTTCCCTTGGGTGACACAAATCCTGAATTAATAATAATTTCTAATACAAATGTTGAGCAGCATTTTCTGTGTTTGAAAGCATCACATAGGTGCATTTATTTTTTCCAGCATCAGAATTGCCTGCTGGTATATGCTACAATTAATCCTTCGCAGGATTTCCACTATTATTACTCTCCTTTTCCTGCTCTCAGTTTGTTGAACCTTGCTGACAAATCCTGCTGTTAAACTAAAACGTACCTGTGCTTCATCACTCTTGAAGCTTTTAATATGCAAACTTTTAGATTTTTATTAGTAAAAAATTCACAAGCAGACACATCCCCTTCACAGCGATGGGTCTGAGTGTTCCTTGGTTGGGTGTTGAAAATGCATCTGTGAGATCTAGTTTGGGGTTCAGTTCCCTTCTCTGCCCAGAATTGATGTAACCTTTCCAAGTCTTTCTGTTCCAGATTCTCAAAGGACAGGAAGTCCTTGAGTATCTTTGAAATCAGAGTAGGTTCACCATTCTACTTTTACCATTCCACGAGACTGGTAAAGGTCTGAGTATGGCCATGGGCACTTCGGGAAAAGCACAGAGAGGGGGTCTCTGCAGGGGCAGAGATGGAACAGGCAGCCCACACCTCTGTGAGGGAACACTTTGTCCCCTTGGTCAAAGGGCAAGATGGAATGGAAAACCAAGTACTGTTGCCCAGCAGCATTTGCAGGCAGTTGCAGCCTCACATTCTCCCCAGCCTTTCCTTTCACCAGGTCTGAACAAACCCGCACGCATTAGATGGCCATTTGACTCTCCTGCCCTGGGGTTTTGGCTTTGATTCATTCCTTACATTTAATCACATCACATATGTAGGTAAGGTGAGTTGTGGATGTCCTGACATCCACAGTGACAGAAAGATTTGGCCTTCCATGTCCCACCTCCGGTTATTTCTGTTCCTTTCTTTCTTTTCCCCTCCAAGCATCTTATTACTGTTCGTGAGTCATTTCATTAATCCGGAGAGAAGGCTTGAAAACAAGTGAATAAACACCCTGCCTCACAGCCTTCTGCTGCGCTGTTTACTTCTCTGCTAATGAATGAACAGCTAAAAACCAGAATTATCCTAACTGGGGACAGCCAAAGGGACATTATCGCCCCTTTGTCAATAGCTGCTGCCTGGGTGTGCCAGCGACCACACTGCAGGTACCAGAGGATGCTCTCTGCATCCTCCTCCCAAAAACACTCCTGTGGTGAGTACAATGACAGTGTAAATCATAGAACAGTTTGGGTTGGAAGGGACCACAGCCCCAGAAACAGTGGGAAGGAACACATGTGCAGGTCAAAAACAGGAGAACGGGAATCCTTCACCTTTCCTATTAAAATAATTATTTAAAAAAGGGTGTAAGAAACATGAACGAGCTGTGATGCCAGACACAGGACCTGCCCCCAGCAGCACAAGGTCAGATCCCTCCCTTGAACTGGGCTGGAACTCGGCACATGCTCTGAGTTCTGTGCACACGGACAGGGCTCTCATTTATCAGGGATATGGGTGGCAGCCGCCTGCAATGTCCTGCTCCCTTCAGAGCTGTCAGAGCAATCCCATCTTCAGTGACGTGAATAGAGAGAGAAGATGAAGGATTAAATGAGAAACAAATTATTGTAGCCTCAGCTTCGCCCTCCAAATTACAGGAGTGCAAGGTCTAGCTCTGCCTTGCAGTCCTGCAGCTGCTGACAGACAGAGGAATTGATGCTCAGGGCAGCCCACGCCTCATCCCAGCTCCTTTTGGATTCACAGAACCAACGTGCCTCCCTCAAAAACATGGACAGAGTTAAACCCTAGGACTGTTATTTCAAGCACCATAAGGTATTTAGTAAGTCCCTTTCAACTTCCAAGCATAGGAACATTGCAGAGTTTCTCCACAAAACACATACATAATACCCACAGATGGGATTCTAAATAACATGCAGATTACTATGAACTATTTTCAAAATAAGGCATGAAAGCTAAGTCTGCTTGTGCACTTTATATACTCTTTTCCTTTGTTGCTACATATGCTTGAGATATTGGAATTTAGTCTAACATTTATATTTCTGCACTTTGATGCACAGTCGAACACATTCAGCTCTGATCCACTTTCAAAGAGAATCTATTAATTTTTATATCAAGGAGGGCTGATGCTCAACCCCTGAGCTAAACACACAGTCCAACAGAACATGAAATTCAACATTTGGCCATTCCCTGATGATTTCTTTTCCTGCTCCCACTGTAAAACAGGACAGCAGCCTGTACGTGTCTCCATCATGTGAGTGGGGCATTGGCACTTTTGTGACCACTGCTCACATTTGAGGTTTTGTCCCTGCCAACTGTGCACAAACAGAGGAACCTGCCTAAAATATGTTCCTGGTCTGTGACATCAACACAACACACTGAGCTGTGTCACTTCAGCACTTCTCAGGACTTATAAAGGTGGGAGGACAGGCTCCAGACCTGTCTGAGACAGGGTGCTGACATCTTTCTGGCTGGCAGCATTTCAGAGCAAGAGTTAATATTTTATCAGGCTCCTTGATAGCTCGTGACACACAAATCAACACAGAGCTGGTGTTCAGCATACGAAATAGCCTTTCTTTAGCTCTCTGTAAGACTATTTCAACAGCACACGGTTTTCTGATAATCCAATCGTTACAGGAAAACCAGGAGAAAACTCAAGTCTGGCATGAAAGTGGTGATGATGTGCCAGGCAGCTTCCCATAAAGCTGAGGGTTCCTACAGAGCCAGGACACTGAGCAGAGTGTACAGACCACGAGTCACTGGGGGGGTGTGAGCTGACCTGCCCCATGTGCCTGGGCAGAGGGACACAGCCAGTCCCACTGCTGCTCTCCTCCTCTTCTCTGGCCCAAGCAATGCCCAGTGGCAGATGGCAAAGGGATGGCAGAGCCATGGAACCACACAGCACTGCCTGGCAGGGAGAACCTTACTTGAGAAACGCTGTGGGAAGGGAAAAAAGTGAACCTGAAACAAAACTGAATTCTTTGAGGCTTTGTGCCAGAGTACATATCTCTATGCATGTAAATATATATTTGATTTGTACTTGTGAACTGAAAGCCACCACAAAACTTGAAATACTTCTGTGTGTAGTTAACTTTGGGATATGTAACTTCAAAGATGAAAGCACAAGAGCACTCTTGACATGGCCATCATCATCCAAACAGAAAATTAGCACGTCTCCTTTTTTAATCATTTTGGCAGGATGGTATTTCTGATTAATAGAAATTTGAATTAAATTTCTCCTTTCATGTATGCAGCAGTTAATTCTAATCAAGCAAGCTCAAGGTCTTCCGTTGCCTGGATGGCACTAATTAGATTCTTCCACATTATTACTTCAACATATGCAATCATACATGGCATACAAATATCAACCCTCTTTTTAACAAATATGAACTTCCTTTTCAAATTGTCACTGGGAATTATTTCCTGGAGTTGGGAACCATATCTGCTCAAAAGAAAACCCAGAATCTCAGGAATCCTAGAAAGAAAAATACCAGGCTTAAAAGAAATGCTTTAAAATGTGCTTAGCACAGAACACCCCCACCATTTAGGCTTCCTACAGAAATAAAGCAACAGTTCATATTAGGCTGTAGTTTTGTGAAAGGGATGCGTGTGGATGGCTCCAGAGGAAAGCAAACAATATTAATAAAGTAATGACTTCTTATTCCTGAGTTCCTGTCAGCCAGGCATGTAATTGTGCTGACCTGAGCTGATGGAAGCTCCAAGTGATGGCACCAGATGCCTTAAGACACAGGCATGTCCTTTTGAGCTAATAATTGCTTATTAGATAGTTGTTGCAGGATCCTCAAGGAACAGCTTAAAACCCGACTTTATGCAGGAATGACAAATTATTCAAGAAAACATTTGATAGCTGTGCTGAGTGCCAGCCAAAGTTTGAGCTGGATGCAGAGAACCTATTACGAAACAAGGAGGCAGACCTAGCTGAGTCACTTTAAATCAGGAAATTCAATTCCTTCCTACTCTTCAGATTTAAAATATCCTACAGCATAAAGCTTAGGGATTTTTTTTATTTTTTTTTATGTTTAGGGAAGAAACTGAACTACTGCAGTCAAGTCTCTCTACAGGAAGCACCCATGACTTCCAAGCAGTATAAAATACATGAACCTAATGAAAACAAGGAGAGGAAAATCAAAGGATTTAAAAGGAAGATAACCAGACCACCTCATTTTGCTCTTTGTAGTTAAATGAAGTATTCCACACAAAGACTTAAAAGACACAAGGGGGACATGCAAGTGTTTCTGTTCTAAGTGGCTTCTCAGTGAGATACTGTAGAACCAAGAGATTTGGGCATAGCAGTGATATGGCCCAGGACTTTATTACAGAGCTGATTGAAAAAAAGCTTAAATCCTTTGGGAAATAGGACTCCAAAGTAACAGAATTTCTTAAGAAATTTAAACATGATTATTCTGTATAAAACTGAGAAAAAGCCAAGGTTAAAAAGCCTTTTGCAGGAGCTGCAAGTATTAAGTTCTAGTGGGGTTCATTTCTTTGTAGAGACCTTCTCTTATCCTCCAAGGGATATTTTTTCTACTCTCAGCCATGGCTTGGAACTCTCCCCCTTACCATTTCCCAGACAATGTAGCTCCTTGCTTCCTGCCAGGTACTGGGATTCCTTGAAAATCCTCCAATACTTTACACCACAGGCAGTTCAGAAATAAAGGAAGACGTGGCACAACTGTAATTGAGCCAGAAAAGAAAAATACATTGCATCATGGAATGGTAGCCTTGAGACAACTAATTAGATTTTTTACTCAAGATGAAAGTCAAATACAGAGCAATGAAGTGCAAGATCAGAATGAAAAAACATCTGAAAGCAAAAATGAAAGGTAACCTCACCTTGACAAGGTTTCTGCAAGCAGAAAGAGCTCACTTGGGCAACTTTAAGAGAACAGAACTTAATCTGCAAAGTGTATTTGTTCAGTTCTTGGTTGTGCTAAGAAACCCAAGAGCTGTTTATTTGGTTTACTAACAGCATTTACTCAAAGTTTCATTTACAAACACCAAGCTCAGCCTTGCTTTGGACTTCCTCAGAAAAAACTGGAGTCTGTATTGTATATCTATCTTTAGGGAAACATGATTATTTCTGAATTCAGAGGCTGCTCTGGGTTGGAGCAGCAGCTAATATCCTAACCAGAATTTCCTTCATCATTACTCAAGCAACAGCACTTTCATTTTAAAAAACCTTAGTCCTCCTCCCCCACCAGTATTTCTCTTCTAACACATTCCATTCTAATTTTAGTCTTTTGAGAAGTTTCTTTTCCAGATCAACCCACTCTTTTTCACATTTAAATAATTTTCAGTTTTTAAAAGAGCTCAGTTTTAGCAGGTGTTTCAGTAGCTAAGCAATAAGAAGTCTCTTGAGAACATCTTCCATGTTTCCCACATGGATTAGCCTGGAAGTTTGGGCAGAACAGTATTAGGCAAAATAACCATGCCACTGAAGAGCTTTATTCCATTTTTTAAAACTGAGACAAAGAAATACACTCCCCAGAAGCAGCATTTATGCCCACTGTTAACAAATGAAGACACATTTGTTACAATGCCCATACCAGTACGTAACGAGTGCAGGGAAACTCAACAGATGCATTTAGAAGCCTAACATGAGAGAAAACAATGCAACTCCTCCTTTTTTGAGCTATTCAGCTTCACTGTGGTGCCAGGACCCAGAATCCTAAATGGCTGTGAACACTGGGAAGGGGGAAAGGCCCCAGCAGGGTGTGAAGGCAGCAGAGACTGCACTGTGACTTGTGCCTGCAGCCCCACACGGCTACACATGGGGATGGCCAGGGCTGGGAGGGGAGCTGAAGGAAGGTCAGGACACCTCAATCCCACCTTCAAGTACCTCCTCAGGTAAAAGACAGCCTGGCCCATTCTGTCACCTCCAGCTATTTGGAAGATGCATTTTTTTTTCTCTTTTGGCTCCTGGAAACTAAACCCACTGCACTCCACTCCAGCAAATGCTTCTTTTTGTGATCCCAAACAGCAGAAGGAAACTCACTGACAATGATGCCTCTGTGCCTTCGTGCAGTTAGAGCAGACCTGAGAGCCCTTGGCATCTGGCAGATTCATGAGGCAGGAAATTCTGAAATAAATTTAATGCTAGGCATCATTTACAGATTTACCAGAATAGATGCTCCTCAACAGTCACAGGGTTATCTTCCACATTTCCCCAGAGTGCAAGAACATCCTCCCTCTCCAGCAGTAGAACAGAGTAATAGAAAGTTGAATCTGTGCTGCTATGTCTGTACAGAGGTAGCATTTGCACTAAAAACATAAGTTAGAGTAGAATAAAACAGCAGACATCTTATTCTTCAGCACGACATATCATCCCCCATTTCTGCTCCCTTTGCTCCATTAAACTCTTCAAATCACACAGACTGAAAAAAATAATCCTGTTTTAAAGCTGGACTTAATACTCAAAACCAATTTTCTTACTTGGTGCAAAGATTTCAGGGAAACATTTCTTCAGCAAATGTTATTACCTAGGATTGCTCTAACTTCAATTTTCCACGTGTGAGATACATTTAAGTATGTACTTGAAGTAAACGTGCATTTTGTATTTTTAAAAATATTTTATTTTTCTTTGGGGCTTTGACTGTGTTCTCTGTCTCCCAAGTTTGCTTCCTTGTCTTTATCCTTTTTAGGATCCCTAAACCAGAATTAATTATGTTCATTCCTAGCTGTGCCAGCTCCACTGTTAGGACAGTTTGGTGAAGAGGGGAAATACTGGAGCCCAGAAAAAAGAAAATTCTGGTATTTCCATGAAAAAAAACCCAAAATCTGTACTTCTGGAAGACAGGAGTCCTCCTGCATGTAAACTCATTCCCTGCTTGCCTTCCCTCCCTTTGCCCCCGAGGTTTGTCAGTGTGTGTGAAGGAGCTGGGGGGCATCCTCAAGGACAGGTTTCCTGCTGTAAAGCACAGCTGAACTGGCTCCATCCCTAGGCTGAGCATGGGAACACATCAGGGCAGCTGGGCACACACCAACATCTCTGCCCTACCCCTGCCATGGGTTTAAAGCACTGCCTGTGCTCAGGATTTCACGCAAGTGATGAAAACCTTTGGTTCTCTCCTCCTCACTAAACCTTCTATTTCTCAAAAGCACCTTTGTCTAAACATGGGCCAAATACAGTGTGAATGGAAAAGAGGGCAGGGAAATTAGATCAAACTGAGTGTGTAGCATTCTCATTATCCCTCATGTCAGACGAGTCAGAAGCACTTACGTAATTGGGCCTCCAGACTCCAGGCAGTGAAGTGTTAAGACAGAAAAGCAATCCCAGGACTGCATGCTGGGTTTTGACAAATGGCAAAACACAGAATTAGGCCAAGAGCTTATCACTAATGTGAGCTTTTAATTGTACCATGTCAAAATCAGGTTCATCATGTGGCACATATGGTCAAAGAGGAAAGAAAATGTGTAGCACAGAAAGTGGGGACGTGAGGGAGGGAATTTTCTCTGGGCTTGTGCACACACTTGTGTGTGGACCAGAGCAAGTGCACTGGAGAGTGAACGTGCAAGGACCACGTGTGAGCAGCACCGTGCACAGAAACACAAGGGGAGGCAGCGGCCCATGAGCAATTGCTATGAAAAGGAATGGGGGGTGGGGAATTGTGCACAGTCCTTTTTTTAGCTTCTGCTGTAAAAATAAATAGACCTTTTAATGTGTGTTCTCCTCAAAGCCTTCTCTATTGACCATTCATTTCTTCTTTCCCTTCCCAGCTCTTTACCTCCTCTATATGGCTGATGAATATGCAAGTGCATAATCAGTTCTATAATAGCCTATCCTTTCTAAAAACAGGCTATAAATTTGGATCCTAAGCAGCAGGTTCTAAAAAGCCTATTATATGATATGGCTGGGGGAAGAGGCAAGACCCAAATAGCACCCCTGGCTCTTCCTAAGGCGTGTGAAAGCAGCCAGAAGGCAGGTCCTTCCCAGAGCCCAGCTGGCAGCCAGAGGGGAAACACCTTGGGCAGAGCCACGAGTGGATCCCAGCAAGGCTCCCACAGGGAGGATCTGGGGGAGCTGACAGTGGGGCAGGGTCAGTTGGGCTCATGGGGAGCCATGGGTGGTAGGTGTTGTGGTGGGGCCGGGATGTGCAGCAGAGCCATGTCCATGGGGCGGTCTGTGTGTCCCTACATCCATCCCTACACAGGCACACGTGTCCACAGGAGGTCTGTGTGTCCCTACACAGGCACACATGTCCACAGGCAGCCTCTCTGCAGAGGCCCACGGGACCTGCTGGGAGCATCTGCACACAGAGCCAGCCCCAGCAGCCCCAGCTGAGGCAGGGCCAGGTCAAACACCAGCACAGCTCTCCTGCCCTGCTGCTCCCACTGAGGTGCCCAGAGCAGGGCAGTTTGAGGGTCTCAACATTGCAGGGCAGCTGCTTCCCAGCTCCCAAGGAGTCTCCTCCTTCCCCCTGCACAACAAGCACAAACACTTCTGTTCAATACTTGCATGCACTTGCCATTTTGAGGCCCTCCTTTGGTTCCTCCCAGGCTTTGCATTGTCCCTGGATGCTGTTGCTGCAGGGTAGAAGGCAAGAACTGTTAGTGCAGGTTTAAAGGGATGGTGAGGGCCTGTCACACAGGGACAGAGAGCTGAAGGTGCTGTGCCAAGGGCCTGGGTTCATCACTCCAGCTTCTGACCTGCAGTAAAGGCTAGAACCTCAGAGCAAGGAATTAGGCCCAGATGTATTTTTCAGTTCCCCATGGAAACTACTCTGGAGCAGACACATGTCTTTGAGCTCCAGACTGAACTGACAAGCAAAAAGGCACCAGCTGGGAACTGGGAGCTCCTGCTCAAACCCTGGGCAGGCAGAGGCAAAAAGTGGGTTGCAACACTTTCAATGGCACTTTCCCCAGGGAAGCCAGGACATTACTACAGTATACACAGGTTTCCCTGTTAACTGGGATAGTGGGAGCATCCATCATCCAAATGAGGCACAGAGATGGGAAGGCAGCAATCATGTACATAGTTCCCTCAAAAAATTTGGATAAAGGAACAGAAACTTGGACCTGGCTCTAATCCCAGCTGTTGCACCCTGACATGTCACAACTCTTCATTCATTTTATTCATCTGCAGGTAGTGAATAATATTTGCATAATTCATAGGAATAATATGGCAAAACAGAAACATACAGGACATGATATAGTCATAGATATACCTAGATAAACATGAAATAATTTAAAAATACATCTTTACAAAGATTGATATTTAAAAACTAACCCCTGTAATCTTACAAAATGCTCAGAGTTGGGCAACCTTTGAATGTGGACATCACAGAACACTTTCTTTCTCTCCTTTCCCATCAGCTCCAACACAGATGTACCTCACAAAGCAATGCACATCCTGCAACACCTCAACAAAACCAAGGATGACAGGAAGAAGGAATGTTAGAAACTGATTTTAATAAATCATGTTACAAAACCCTGGGACCAGTCACAAAGAAGAACGGAGGTCTCATCCAACACTCTGAAGTTGAGAACTGGGCTCCCCAAACAAGGCCCAAAGCCTCGAGCTGAGCTTTGCTGTGCACAACTCTGACTTGACAATTCAGATCCACTCTGGAGCCTTGTTTTCCTTTTTGTCTTTTAACATTCTTCCAAGCCTCTTGGCACACCAGTACTCTCCATGCCTACCACAGAGTTGTTTTTGCCTGCATCACTGGAAGCACATCATTTACATCCTAGACTCTCATAATACTTTCACAAGTATTTACTTCACCTCAACTAAAAAATAAAACCAAAACAAACCCCAAAATACAGCAAGAGGAAATATTTTGATCACAAAATAAAACATACCAGCAAACTAAGGCCAGGTTCCCATAAAAACAAAGAATTAGAATAGGAAAATCAACATGTGGATGTACTTATTGGTAAACTCCCATAAGTGGTGAAAATCTTTGGATCCTGAAACACCAACAAAACAGCACAAATAAAATTTCCTGACCCCAGGAAAAAAACCAGTCCCAGCATCCCAAGCTTTGCTGTGATCAGCACGTCTTAGGCACAGGATCTGGAGATAACTACCAGAGGGGATGCTGGCAGGGTCCCTTCAGAGAACACACATTTGCCACTTCTTCCTGAATTTCAGGACTCTCTCCTCTAGAGCAGTCTCTTGTATACAACTGCATGTCCAGCTGCATGCCCTGGAGGTTGTGGATCCAAGAGGAACAGCAATACTCTCTGCAGAATACCTTCAACTGCTTAAATCCTTATTAAAACTCTTTACATATAGTACCAGTTACATTCAGAACATTACAAGAGAGGGATTTGACAGTGGCAAAGACACTACATAGTGCTTACAGTTCAGAAAACGTACATGTTATCAAATGCAAATCCATGACAAACTCAGATCTTCATGTGAGACTGCATGAAGACATTACAAAAATGGAAATGTACGGATGCTCTTTTCTGTAACAAGAATAACTGTTTACTGTTTAGGTGATATTCTGTAACTACAGGAGGTAAGTTTGGAAATACAGACTATTACCAATTCTACTAAACTAGTGAAACACTCCTAGCAGAACGTGGCATTTTTCTATTCCCAAGTTTAAAAGAGCAGCAGAAGTTACTCTTGTAGAAAGATGGCTGTTAAAGCCTCAGTGCATTAGTATGCCGAGACTGCCTCTTGTTCTCTGCTCTTGTCCCACACAGTTAAAGCCAAACCAAAACCCTGTAACATTTCTGGAGTGACTGTACCTTCCCTAGCAATATGCAACAGAATCACATCATATACATTAGTCTTTAAAAGCAAAGCCCTGATTCAAGTAATAAAAAAGCAATCTTTCACACTGCTCCCTTTGCAGGACGGCTTCTTCACGATCTTGTTGCCATTGTGGTATGGACTGAGGTGATCATATGGTTTTAAATTGCTCTGTGTAACGTTTCCCCTCCACCCCCAGGTCCCTGTCTTGTGTCCTCATTGGTTATTGCACCCTGGGGCTGCAGAAGAGGTGCTCGCCTGCTTCTGCTTCTTGCGGCGCTTGTTCAGCAGGCGGTTGTTGGACGTTTTCAAGTCTTTGATTTTCACCTGATCATAGTCCACCCTCATGGTAGCCAAAGCACTGGTCATCTCCTCCTGAAACCAAGCAAGGAATGTCATGAGCCCCCTGAGGCAGCGAGGGCACGGCCACCCCACACCTCCTGCCAGGAGATGAATGTACAAAAGGAACCCTCTGTCACACCACGGCACAAACGGCTGAGCCCTTTCTGCTGCACTGGCCTATGACTAAACACTTCATTCTACTCAGGGCCTCAATCAGCAGAATGAGGAACTATTCACACAGCATTTCACATGTGAGCATCCCTGGCCTAAATTCCACCATGTCCCTATGTCCAGCATTCCCTGCTGGCTGGCTCAGGGCCTTCACCAGCTCCCGAGCCTGGGCTTCTCATACCCAGGGCAGTGGTCACAGCCCCAAACCTGTCTGAGTTCAAGAAGCGTTTGGACAAGGCTCTCAGGCACATGGGGGATTGGTGGGGTGTCTGTGCAGGGCCAGGAGTTGGACTCCATGATCCTGATGAGTCCATTCCAAGTAAATGAATATCTAAGCATTTAGTTCAGTAAGGGAAAATCAGTTAAATATTACAGGAATGTCATCAGCTCAAGGGAATATCTCTGGGACTCTTACAGTGCACAAACATAAGTTCTCAGAAGCACGAAAAAGAAGAAGGCTAAGTGAAAGTATCTGCCTGATCTCTTACTCAGGAGGCAAATATGGCTGAGATTCTAAGAAATTTTGCTATTACATAACTCAACAGCTGAGACTACACATCAGTGATTTAAGTCAAGTTAGTAATCAATAAAACACACTACAGGAATGTTGCAATTGTCAAAATGCCAAGCATTGCAAGTGCATAAAAGTCAGAATTAATTGTAAAAGCGTGCCAACCTGATAAAGGCCAGCAGGAAAGAGTTAAGACTTTTAGTCTGCCCTACAGTTTCACTTTGCAGGAAGCATTCAACTGTCATCAGTACAAACAGCAGGTGAGGCACCTGGTTAGATTAAGGAAAAGACAGACAATGTTTTTAATCCCTCTTCTCCCCGCCCCCCAAATGTCATAACAAGACAAGGCTAAGGTTATTTAATGTTGTTTTACAATACAAGAACAGAGCAGAAAACCAGAATGCAGCTCAGCCCTCCCACCCTGCCCCCAACATTTTCATCATATTCTTCACTGCACTGTAATGAACTTCAAACTCCCTCACCACTGTCCCTCTCCTCCATGGCTCCATGCAGTGGCTCAGCAGGCAGCACTATTAATGCCTTTGATCATAAACACTACCTTTGTTGATATCTGGTGCAGCTGTAAGGCTGCCAGATGAAGCTCAAATAGCATCCATTTTTTTTAAACAGTTATCATATACACCACTGTTCTAACCAAGACTGTCTATGCTTCTGTTGTTTGACATGATTGTATTCAAAATAGTCACAGTCTCCAAGGAAATGCACATATGCAGAGAAGGCAGCTCATCTCATCTCTTACCAGACTTAACTTAAAGAAAACTGAACTAGGATTGACTCACTTTAACTTCATCCCAGTGATCTTTATCCTCTTGCAGGACTCGTGCAGTATGAAGAGGAGTTGGTGGCACTGACATTGATCTCTGAGAAAAGGGAAAAATACCAAAAGAAGTTTTGAAAAATAATGTTTGGGAAGTGACTGCTTGTTTTACTATGTGTATTGGTCCTTCCCTCTCCCCCCCTGTGCCTCATGAGAACAATAGGTTGGGCAGAAACAAAGCCAACCTGCAGCATTCTTCAGAGCAGTGTTTGAGCAGGGCTCTGGTGCAGCACTCTACAGACCTTGTCTCTCATCTCCTCCTCATTAATTGGCTCTATGCATGTTCCAAGTAATGTGTGTCGCTGTAGGTGGCAGCTTCCTCAGCTATCAGGCACTCACTCCATGAAACTCCTCGCCTGCTGACTTTTCCAACACCTCCTTCTTGGGCCTTCAACCACTTAAATTTGGAGGTATGTAATTCTGAACAGTGATTACATTTTTATTTGATTAAAAAAAGCTCACAAACATTGTCTAGGCTCTGTTCTAGTTCTACAGAGTCTTTGCAACCTCAGTTTCTCAGCTTTTGCATCTCTAAGTGATGACATCTCTGGTTCATCAGGATGTCACACAGGTGCATTTCACTGGACTCCAAGGGCTCTCAGACCTTGCAGCAGGTGTTCCAGGAGTGGGCACTGTCAGCCACAGCTCTGCTCCTGCCCTGTCCTCTGAGGATCAGCACAGACAGAGAAAAAGGGCATTCAACAGTACAAGTGATTCTGTTCCTAGCTGAGGATTTTTTGGGCAAGAACAAGGCTGGTGTCTTTTTAGGCACAAATGTGAGAAGTATAATCTACTATTTTGAGGGACACCTACAGAGCAGAGATGATATGAAACTCAGCCTTGTCTCCTGGGATTCTTGTCTCTCATTTGAAATAATCAGTATTATATTATTGTATTTTTCTTTTTTCTCAAAAACTACTTTTTTAGGGAAAAGTGAATTCAACCAGGTCATAGAATGAAACCTGAACTGGGACCATTAATAGCTCTGTGTACCACCCCACCTGGCACCTCTGACAGGGCAATAACCTGAGACCCTGGCTCCTCCTCCAGGCATTTCCAGACTCTGCCAAGCCTGAGAATTCCCACTAAGCACAGGACTGTGTTCACACTAACAAAGCTATGCACAATGGTGCCTGAGACCACTAATAATAGCTCTCTTTAAATCCTGCACTGATGAAGTAAGCACATAAGTTTATTTTTATGTTTTTATGGAGAGTAACACATGCATATGCTGCAGAGTCAACAGTGACTGCCTGCTCACAGAATAGAGACATATTGGGCTATTGCTTCCAAGGACACTGCTGTGGGTGTCTCTCCTTGTGTGTCCTCTGGGAACACCAAGAAGAATTGTGGTTTTACAGGCAACTGACCCTCCATGGAGGGCACAGGAGGTTAGTTAAGGTGTCAATAGTAATAATAGTCCTTCTCTTGCTGTGCTACGTAGAGCTACACGTAAGTTCTGCATGTAAGAATCAATTCATCATGCAAAAAGAGATGTAAAACTCACATTAATCCAAGGGTGGTTCATAAACTGAGTGACTGTCATCCTCTCTGTGGGGTCAGTCTTCAGCAAATGGCGGATCAGTTGTTTGGCTGAAAAACATGACCAACACAGCTGGTTGTAGTCTGTGACTGTGCTCCCAATAACCTTGGGAACACAAAGACCTGCTGAACGAAGACACAGAACTCTGCAGAACTCAAAACACCTACCTATTGCTGTCACCGTGTTAAGAAGCCATGTACAGAGTGGTAGGTTACTATGTTTAAAGAGGCAGGACAGGAACACACCCAACACAAGAGGTAAGAAGGAAAGAAAAGGGCTGGGGATTCCAGCTATGCTCTCTGCCTCACCAAACCAACTGCTTTGAGAGCAGGAACTTGAGGAAAAGAGGAACACAGGAACAGAAAGCTGCTGAGCTGCTGGTCTGAAAGATGGCAACAAGCTGGGCACTGGGAGCTGAATGAATGCACAAGCTGATGTTCTGAGAAGTGATAGAAGACAACAACTAGCACAGGCTGAGGAAAAAAGGGACAATAAACTTTGACAACTGAGAGGCCACTAAAAGGATAAAAAAAGTCTAAGAAATGGATTTCACAAAGAGGCTTTGCAGCAGCTTTCTGTGAACAAGGCAAGACAAGAACAGCACAAAGCAGGGGGAAAAGCAGCAGCCTGTAGAAGGTGCCTCATCAGCCTAAAAGAACACACACAAACCAGATGATCTCAATAGCATCAAAAGTAGAGGGCCCCTACCTTTGTTCATGCAAGCATACAGACCCTACACATTTTCCAAGTGCACATTCCCTCACCATGTTCCTCTAGCATGTTAATAACTGCTGGAATATGAACAAGACCCAAAGCAGAGGAAATACTAAGCCAGAAACTCATAAGTAAAACACATTGTCCCTTAACAATGTTCAGCAGGCTGTGCTGCACAGGAGATCCAATGAGGGGTGAAAATGCCACAGATCACAGCATTATCCAATGATAATTTGTTATTGCTAAACAGCACACAAAGACAGGAGCCCAGTGATACAAAGGCCTTGTAAGAAAAAGAGATGAGCCCAGAGGTAGCTGACCTTTCTCTTTAATATGATGGGCATGTGAGACTTCCAGCTTATGAGACTGCCAGGGTAAGAGGCAATCAAAAACATCCACTTTCAGGACACTGGTTTGAGCCCAGCAGCTTTTGATCAATAACTTATACAAAATAAATTGCTGACCTAGATTTCAATGGTGGCTGCCAAATTCCCACATCCCAAAAAGCTACCATGAAAAGTTGCCATCCTTGCTGGCTGGATCACCAAGGAGGGCAAAGACTCAAAGAGTTCTTAAGACAGTTTGCCTTTCTTCCAACTCAGCTTGCATTCCAGCTGTCCTGGCTGTCTCCTTTCTCAGGATTAAGGACTTCTGTTTCCAGAGGGTTTAATCTCAGCATTCACTAGCACAAGTTGGACTTTGAAAGAAAGTTTTCAGTAGACATTTACTTTTTGCAGCACTGAGGTTGCTGGCTGGTATCTGAGTTCCCAGTCGTTCTCTGCATCACCTTACAAAAAATTAATCCAAATTCCAAAAGAAAGGCAAACAAAAGCTAAGAGAACTTTTCAGAAATAGGCTCTTTGTAAGCACTCCACCACCCAACAGCACAGTGAACGTTCCTACCTTCCTCTGATACTTCAGCCCACTCTGGATTGGGAAATCCATACTGCCCCATCCGAATTCTTCTCTTCATCCCTGGAGAAATGGCTTGACCAGTGTTGGAGTAGAATGGAGGGAACCCACACAGGCTGTAAGAGTGGACAAAATAATTTCTATAACTAGGAAAGTCCTTTCATGTCTTAAAAAGTCCCATTCAGGCTTATATTCTACTGCAGGTTGCATGAACTTCAGCACCCATTATGTGTAAGTGCAAATTTAACAAGATGTGTCCACATTCTGTTCTCCAAGCCTTTTCCCAAATACTTACAGAATGTATGTGATGACACCCAATGACCACATGTCACATGACTTGTCATATTTCTCAGGACCGAGGACTTCTGGGGCTGGAGAAGATTAAAACCAGAAATCAACAGAGTAGCAGATACTTCCTTTCATCCCCATCCCCTTGTAAGCAGCAGCACACTTCAACAACAAATATAGAAAGCATTACAAAATGCAACTCACTGCAGGAACTGGGTAGTATTTTCCATTGGTGAGTTCCTAAAAGTATCTAAAGGAGCTTTAAAAAGGAGGAACGGAGGTGGCAAAACACCCTGCTCCTCACCTTGGTGTCTCTGTGCTCAAGGGAGTACAAGATTACCAAAAAAGCAGGAGGAGATCCAGCTAAATGTGTACAGGGAGACACTGCAGTGACACAGGCAGGAGCATATGTTCCAAAAAACCAGGACAGAAAGGCCCTGCTTGAGCTGGGATAACATTTTGGTTGATACCAGGGTGGTGTGCTCAGCTCCAGCAGCTACAGGGCACTGTATTTTTGTTTGGCCTCCAGAGCATGGTATTTTTTCCCTAAGTAACAAAATCAGAGAGAGATACATTTAGAAGGGATTATTTTTTACCCTGGGGCAAGTAAACTGGCAGGGAGCTTGATTTTGCAAGGAAGATTCTTCACTAACCAGATGAGCAATCATGCTGGTTTATAAAAAGGTGTTGAGAAGGGAAATGTCAGCATGTTTATATACAAATATAAAGGCAGAAAATCATGTATGTGTAAATTTCTTAACATTTTATCACTAAACCCAGCTTACAAAAATATAGAAGGCATCAGAAAAAGAATATTCCTATGCACTTAGGAATTACAGTATCTTTCAATAAAAAAAACTATGAAAAGTTTCATCAGAGAAGTAAGTTTTCAAAAAAATGAAGTCCTTTTTTCCACCAAAGAAATTCCAAGCATGGACTACCTCACTCATACCATATGATGAATGACTGTTAACTCAAAACTCTAAAATGAATGCATAAAGGCCAGTCTGCTGTGGCATTCCTTACACAGTGCTGTCTTTGGAAAAAAGGCAGGAAAAATTCAGCTGTGGTTAAGGCACATTGGTCTTTTATTACTAATTACACCATTTGCCAGCTTAAAGAAGTTCTACAGTTCAGGCACTTCTCTCCCTCTCCTCTTCTATTGCATGAAGCCAAGTGAAGCCAAGGGAAGTTTTGCAAGGAAACACCCCAATAACCACAAAGCTCTGTTCAAATTAGGGCTTTTACTGCATCATTCAGAGGCAACATCAGGATTACTTCCAGTGTCATCAGAAGACGTATTTTCCCTCTCCATGATCCTCATTTGCCTCTCCTGTTAAGGCTGTTTCCTCTACAGCCAAGTGAAAAAGCAGGAGCACTGAACTGTCCTGGAACCAGACTAGGTTTGGGCTGGATCCCAGTGTAAATCCTGCAGGCTGACCCTTTGCATTACACCCACAATTGAAGATTTCCCAGCCATTCCCACAGCCCCAGTGCACAGGGGAGAACACAGACTGGAACACAGAAGGAATGCAGCTGGGGTAACTTACCCACATAGTAAGGAGTGTAGCAGGGGGTCTGCAGTGCATTGACCACACTGGTTTCTTTGGCAAAGCCGAAATCTGTGAGTTTGAGCACAGGATCCTTGTCTTTAGATGTGTAAAGCAAGTTTTCAGGCTGAAAGGGCACCAAGAGAAAGGATAAAGCAGACATGGAAGAGATGTCTCTAATGAGGTGACAGTCAAACCATTCCTGCTTGCCTGGGTGACCATCAGCATTTAGGCCTTCCATCCCCACCAAAGCATGTGGAAAGTTCCCTCCCAAGCCAACTACAAGACTCTCTCTCATCTTGTCCAACAGGCATCAAATCTGGCTTCCTGGGTCTCTCCCAGTTCCCTGCACTTACTGGGACCAATCTGTCTGGTAGCAGCAGCTGATCTCACAGCACTCTGTCACACTCAAGTAGCTCAGGTGGAGGACAAGAGAAGTCCTCAGACAAACTCTCCATGAGCAATGGACACTCCATGAGAATTAATTGACACAGACACATCCTGCTGCCCCCTCCTGTGTTTCCTGAAACCTGAGTTAATTCCGCCTTTGCTCCACACTCCAGACAGGCAGAAGTAGCACAGAGGGAAATACAAACTCTTGTGCACAAGAACAGGGACAACAGGACATCTCCAAATAACCTGCAATAACTTAACTTGTTTTCCAGTTTCTCAGTCATAAGGAAGCCATGTCCTTGTCCATGCTAGTGCTTAGGGACATACAGAAAAAGGAAAGGCTTTAAAGAAAATGAGATTCCAGAACTATTCAGCAATTTGACCCATTTCTGTGTTAGTACATGGAGTGTGTGTATGGAGTGTTTGGGGCTAAGTGCTTCAGTTTCTGTGCTGGTGACAGACAATGGCCCACAGCTCTGCAAAAGTGAAGAGATTTTTAGTCTCTGAGCTGTTAAGTCATTCTCTGCTTCTTACCTAAAGAACCCTTAAATGTGCCCCTCAGTGACACATGCCATGGCAGTTCTCCCTCCTGCTAAACTTAACACAGAAACATCTGCAGAAACATCACAGACTCAGAGCTGTGGAATCAATGTGATACCTCAGTCTTTCATTCCATGACCTGTCTCCATCCCACCCCATCCCAGTGCCATATTGCTGTGCTGGAGATGCCAGGGGGCAGCAAGTTTGGCTTTGCTTGTGCTGTGCACTTTACAGAATGAAAGCAAAATACAATACTACAAACTCTGTCAGATCTCTACAACGAGACCTGGGTTCAAATTTTAACTGATTAAACAGGGTCCCACATGGCAGTAATGGAGAACTTTCTGTCTTCCCAAATATTCACATATATTATTAAAGTGGGTTAGATGCAAAATCTGTATTATTCCTCCCATATATGGAGTTTCTCCTGCCTCTGAAGGGAGGTGGGGTGGGGTTGGTGTTTGTATTGTTGAGGGGTTTTGTTTGGTTGGTGGGTTTCTTTGTGGCTGGGTTTTTTTTTTAGGCAAGTATCACTGGCAAAGACTGTATACAGAGGCATGTAGTATACATTCACTTCAAGCAGGGTTCTTTTCTTGCTAATAACTGGACTGCAAGTGGGTAGTACCTCTTTAACCAACCATCTGACTATCATGAGATTCTTCTGCATTCCCTACTCAACAGTAAGGCATTAGCACACATGAATATTCCAACCTTGGACTACTTACAAACTCGTGAACAAATCCCTTCTCACACTGGCAGAGGAACAGCAACACTTTGACCATCTGAGAGCACTCCCAGATCTGTTTACACCAGCCCTGCCCACTTCTCTCTGCCCCAGGTTCTGCTGCCCCTGCCCACACAGCTCCAGGCCTCACCTTGACGTCCCTGTGAGCGATGTTCATTGAGTGCAGATACTGGATGGCTGTTCCAATGTCCCTCATTATTTCAGAGGCCTCTACAGAGACAGTTTTAGAGAAAGGTCACATTAGCATTCCTATGTTAACTCAGGGCCATGCTTGGGAATGCTACTGGCTTACAAACAGCATGCTGGAATACAGGGCAAGCGTCAGGACTAGAAACCCTAAAATTAGCACTGCCAGCTGTGTTTTGGTTCTGCAGCCAGCCAGCCATCCCCCCTGCTCCTGGCTGCTCAGCCCTCCTCCTGTGCAGGCACCACAACCCAATGCCTGAGCATCCTGCTTTTGGTGCTTTCACTGGCTCACCAAAAAAGAAGCAAGAGCAGAGCAGGTACAGAAGCAACAACTGTAGAGAAAGGAGCCCCAACCAGGACATATCCCTGATTGTCCAGGACATGTCCTTTCAGCTTCTAGTTCAGGGGTAGGAGGAGGATCTAACAGATTTTCTAAAAATAGAGCAATGTAACAATATAGTAATTTTAAGATAGGTCACATCTTCATTCCTCACTGTCTTGAGAAGTTTGTCCTCAGGAGAAACAAAATCAACAGTTCTATTCTACAAAGCCCAAACTGCCACCTTTAGAATAATACATTTCTAAAATCTAACAGAACCCGAGTGGGATATTCTAGTGGTGGTGAGCTGCCTTGCAACAGCAGCACTCTAGGAGTCTGGAAGGGCTCAGTTACACAGGGGGAGGTTTCAGAGCAAGGGAGAATGACAGTCCCACGTGAGCATTATATCACATCTCCACTGACTGGGAAATACAGAAACTGGAACCTGATCCTCTGGTTTCTGCATGGGTAGAACCCACGGCTGCAGAGGTGAGAGAGAAGGTAGGAATTCCTGTACCATAACTGGGAATCTTTTTCCACATGGCTTGAGATTCAAATTACACAATCACAGGTAAGGACAATTAGAAGGCAGAAACGCTGATATTCTTTGGGGCAAACCTTGCACAATCCTCCTCCTTCCTGGCCCAGGCCAAAACCCCTGGCTCCCAGTGGGGAGCTGTGGCTACTCAAACAGGCAGTAAGCCTTGGGAATCCAATGGAACAGGGCTCATTTATCTCAGGAAAGAATGAAGGTGGGTTTTTGTTTAACACTCCCAAGTGATTTCTGGATAAGTATTTACAGTGTTACACAATGCCGTATAATGTGGAAAAATAATGCTTTTAGTAGAGTGCAGTCACCAAGGTACATGAAAACAGTTTTCCCCCTGGAATTTTGTATTTTAGAGAGGAACAAATCAAGTTCCTAAAAATGCTCATTTTCCTTACACAAGTCTCTCATGGGACTCAAAGGATTCATCCCAGGCTACGAAACACAGGATCAAAAACCAGACCAGCTTCTACACCAGACTTCCAAAAAAAGTCATAGTAATTTACAAGCTTGGGTGTCTCATTTTCTTCTAATAATACTTTTGTCAGGACCCTCCTTACAGACACTGAGGTTACAAGCACTAAGGTTTTCACTCCTGAGCAGAATCAAGCTCTTGCCTGTTGTGAGGTGGCAAGGAGAGCCACAGTCAAGCAGACCTGTGGTACTGTGCCAATAATAAATAGCAGAGACAATAAAAATGGTAAGATTACTCCATTACAGGCTCTGTCCTTGCTCATGGTAGGTCTTTAACTTGCACAAAGTGCCTACTGCAGAGAAGCAGGTTTGTTTACAGCGTGGCTAATAACACTTCCTTTCAAGTAGTACTTTAAACCCCTCGAATAAGAGATGTTTCATCAAGTGTTTCAAGCTCATTATCCTCATGGCCTAACAGCAGAGCTGTGCACAGGGATGCTGCTTGAGGGACAGCCAGAGAGAAATCACAGCAGGAGCTGTGCTCTCCTGTCAGAGGGGGTCTGGCAGCAGACCAGGGATCAGAGCAGCAGAGGCTGTGGGGCTTCAGAAATGAAGAAGCTGAGATTTGTAGGGAGACTTTCCCTCTAAACCTTCCAACATTTTGCCTGAACCTGGCCCGTTCTTGTAATTCCTGATTTTCAGGAATTTTTTAAAATAACTGTTTAATACAGAGCTGCATAGAGAATAATAACAATAACAACAACCACCACCAAGAATCAAATCAAAGAAAAATTCCTATAAGGAAACTAAGCAAGGGAACAGAGAAAGGGAGAAGCAATTCTCCACAGACTTTAAAATTAAGCTTGGATATTTCACCTCTCTCAGTGAAAGCTTGATCTCCTCTCTCCTGGATCCTGCTAAACAGCTCTCCTCCCTCCATGCTGAAACAAAGAACACAAAAGAAGCCCCACATTAGATGAGCAGAAAACACAAAATTAACACCTGATTGTGCATCCATGTAATCACACACAACCACAGGAGCAGATAACAAAGATTACAGGGTGCCTCCTATGCCAATGCATCCTAAACATCACACTCACTTGAATCAATGCAGGAAGCAATTCTGGTGTGGAATAAGTAGAAAACAAAACAAGATCAGGGAGTTTCGATGCTTTCAGTTTAATGTGCCCTGTCACAGGGAGCAGGACACACATAGCTGGGGAGGCAGATACACTGGCACTGGGAGGCTGACAATCTTATTTCATGTGAGGGCTGAAGATGAAAAAAGAAAGAAACAAAAATACCTAAAAGGAGTATTAATTTGTCCTCAGTGAAGAAGAAAATAACTCTGGCATTACAGATCAAGAAGAGAATAGGAAAAGTTAGAGTCAGAACAGTAGCAAGAAGGATCACGTCAGATCATTGGATTTATAGCTGAAGTTGGAATTCAATCACAGCCAAAGTGCACTGTATTTATTGAGACATTTCTTTTAAGACTGTATTAACCATTCAATACTTTAATGAGGACAATTCTCATGGAGTACAAGGAGAATTTATCTCCTGGTTAAAGTTCCTCATTCTTCCATCACACAAGATGGCTGGAGTAGCAACAATTTCCTTACCAGTTCCACAGAGACAATGAAAGATTTGCTCCACAAACCAAAATCATGCTGCAAGAAATCCCCCCTGGCCCCCACCAATGCCAACACATCCTCCCACTCCCTCCACCCCACAAAGAGCAATGCCTGGGAGGGCTGCTGCTGGTCCATACCATTCCATGACAATGAGGAGGCATCTCTTTCCATGATGGATGTTCTCATACACATCCAGGACGTGGACAATGTGAGGACACCCTGATGCTCTCCAGTGGTACTCTACTTCCTGACGGGCTTTGGGGTTGTCATACAGGAGCTGGAAAGGAACAGGAGAGAGCAAAGTCAGTGAGGCAGCAGTTCTGGGAGGAATTGGCACCCGTGTGCTCTGGAGCTCAAAGATGAGCAAAGGTGACTCTTAATACTTTCTCCAGCCAAAGGGTGACAATCCATCACAACATTTTCACCTTCTCTGGGCTCTCCAGCTTCCTAGATTGAGAACACAGAAACAACCTGGTCCCTTGGAACTGGAAGGGCCTTGAGTGGCAGTGAAGAGAGATTTTGAGTCTGAGATGGAGACAGAACTATCTCACTTCCAGACAGGAAACAGCAATTTTTTTCCTACTTGCTTGCAGTACTTTCATAGAATCATAAAGGTTGGAAAAGACCTTTATGATCATCAGTCCAACCATCAACCAAGCACTACCACTGTAAATCCACACTGAACCGCTTCACCCAGTGCCAGAACCAGAAATCCTTTTAAACAGAGGAGAATCCCCCTACTCAGGACAATAACCCTCTCACCCACCCCCAGCTGCTGGGAGAAGAGACTTCTAGGTGCAATGCAAATCCTTTAAGTTCAGTAAGATTTGAGACAGTGAGGACTTTTACACTGACTATCAATGTGCTTCTTAAATACTTCACAAATTTCTGACCCCATCAGGGTCAGAAAAAGACCTTTGACTACTGTGTTCTTGAACTTTCTCTGTCACATGCAAGGCCAGTTTATTTCAAAGGCACTGATCTCCAGAAGGGTGGTAAGAGCTCATCTTTCCTGGTCCTGCAACCTCATACACGAGAATTGTGCCCCTCCCTGCTCGAGGGACTGCTCTGTACCAGAGTCCACAACTGAGCTTTGGTGCAATGGGGGCACATTGCTGGATCCTGCCTGTTCCTCCCTGCCTCGTCTCTCTAGACACCACTAACACTTTGTGACAGAGACTCCCTTTACTGCACATTTATATTGCTCCTCCACAACATGGCTCTGATCTGGGTTTGATACTTTATGCCCTGTAGTAATAACCACTGCAATGATGGAGCACAAACAAAAGTGACGCTATAAAAAGCAGAGTTAAATGTAGTGAAACAAAATAAAAAATGAGAAAAAAGCCTATCACCTCTGATATGTTTGTGTTAGAAAAGGTCTACAACAACTGTGGGGGAACTGTTTTCAAACAGCCAAATAAAAAGCATCACTGCTGCACTATCAGGCCTTAGCCTGAAGCTCTTCTCACTCATGTTTGCCATCAGGTCCCAGTCAAAACACAACTGCACGATAATTGCTGAAAACAAAAATTAACGTGTAACCTGTCATTAGGGACCTGTGAATCAGAGCAGGAAAATGAGATTGCTTTGCCGTCTGATAACCAGCCTAGGCTATGAATGGTGTCACAGGCACCTTTCAATACAGGAAATACACGATTTAAAGGTCACAAGAAGGAAGATGCAAATTCTGGTTTCTTTATTTACTCCATTACAGACCATCTGCATCACTGGGAAAAGAAAACTTAGATCTCTTTGCTGCTCCAACATTCCTTTCAGCAAAGCAGACACAGCAACATGGCAGGAAAGGCCTGTAACACTTTATGAAGGGGAAGTGCTCAGGAATGACTGGAGAGAAGGTAAAAGGTTTCTCTTCCAGCTGGGAACAGAAAAAGGGTGACAACTGACAACTACTGCTCTGCTGAGAGCACATTTCTGTATTTCTGGGAAGCACAGAGCAGTTGCTGCAGGGGTCAAGTGGCCTCGGGAGGGCTGCTGGCTCCTCAGCTGAGCAGGCACCACCACCACGACCACCCTCGGGGCTCCCTCAGCTCTGCTCCAAAGGCTCCAGCAGGACACCACATTTTCAGCAGTGCAAGGAGCTGAAGAAGCTTTACTGCCAAGTTCATTGCCCTCACAGCCAACCTACTTCTTGCACAGCTGTCATTCTGCACCCAGAGCACACCCTTTTCAGATCACTGTCCGCCTCTTCCTTCCTGCTCCAGCCTGGCTATGGCCTGATTTCCAGCACAAATAACTTCCTAAAGAAAGAGATGGCTCCAACTTGGACAAAAAGCCCATTAGTGAGTCCAAGTGCAGTTGCTTTACCTCTTTCAGCCATGAGCCCATTCAGCAACTTTTCCTTCACAGCCACTGTGTTCCAGCTCAGTAGGACTGTCCATCAGCATTTTCCCCTCTGCCCTTCTGAGTCTGGGCTGTTGCCTAGAGGTCTCTTTGAAAGTTCATTAAAATACGTGTGCCACAGTAAACCCCAAACACCCTCAGGACAAACCAGGGCATTTAGAAAAGCATTCACAGGGTTCATTGCTTGGTTATTACTGGATTAATGCCACTTCAGAGCAGGACACTTCAAAAACCTTCTTCCCCATCCTGTGCTACTAATCAGACATTCCCAGACTATTTACTAATGTGACTGCACTATCGTCTGTGTATCTCGTGCTTTAACAAACCATTTTGATACACACAAGGATACTGCAGGTTCTTTTCTCTACCCATACAAGTTTCATACACTCCTCAGTGCCAAGACTGAATCTGCTCATGTCAAGATGACACCTGGAGAGGCAAAGAAAAGGAAATTCAAAAATAAAGAGCAGATACACATACCAGGCAACATCTGATACATCAACCAACTGTTAACCTTTGGATTTCACCTGACTCAAAAATAAATGAAATCTTCTCTCAATCTAAAGCTGAAAGGTATAACTATACCTTTTAAGACATCTTAGAGACACAGACCCTTGTAAAGTGAAAGCCAGCCAGAGTTGAAAGCCCCAATTTCTACAACACTTAGGTGATGATTTAGAAACACAGACTGAAATTACAGACCTACGGTTAAATTTCATAGACTTGCAAAAAACCTAACCAGACATTTTGCCACCTTCAACTGTGCTTCTATTGCTGCAATAGCTTTGGTAAGACTTCAGCCAGGTTCCCTATGTTCTCCAGAAGTGCAGAGGAGGTTGTGAACAAGCCCAGAGTTTTAGGTAAGCTTTCCAGTCCTGCTGGTTCACTCTGCTGTGAGGGCAGAGCAGCTTTGCCAACAGGAGCCTGCTGTCACCCCCCGAGAGTTCCCACACAGTTCAGGCTTGTCACAACAGGCTGTGGGCAGGATCATGAACCAGCCTAACTCAAAACACACTCCATCTCCCAGGGCACACAAAGCACAGCAGCCTTTGCACACCATCAGGGGATGCCCATGGGCACAGACATGGTTTGGACCAAGAGCTGCACAGCACAAACCCAGAGTGCTGCTGGAGCTCAGCATTACTGAACCACTGCCTCAAAGCAGCAGATGAAATAGGTATTATTCACAGGAACGCCACTGAAAACAGAGGTGATGGAAGGCAAGAAAGTACAAGCTGTGATTCACACAGCTCTCCTCAATATCTGGAAAAGCTGGAGGGGAAAAGAGCAGCACCACGGGGTGTGCTCAGCCTGTTGAAGAGCAAGGGGGCAGATGCCAGCAGACACTCCAGGATGTGCTGCCAATCCAGGGCCTGGGCAGTGCAGGGAGGCCTCAACTCCATCTGGGGCAATGGCCTAACTCAGTTACTGAGCCTGCCAAGCAAATTCTGAACTGCAGCTTGGAAGGCCAGCTCTGTGAAACTTCCCCCTGTGCAGAATTTCTCGATAGAAAGAAAGAAAAAATAAATAAAAAGTGACACAGTATCTTAAAATGACACAATATCTTCTAATAGCTTTTCCATTGATTCAGTGCTGTGTACACAAGGAAGGATAGCAAGAACCCTCATACCTTAATGGTCTGATCTATACAGGAAACAACCTCAGGACTCCAGGGAGCAGCAAGTGATCTTCTGGACTCTGAAACTGTAACAACTGAGAGAGAAGATATCCATGGGCACGTGTATGAAACAGGATAAGGACAGGAAACAATCACTTCTCAGTGACTTTCTCTCTAATATGCACTGCCAAATTACACAGATTCCTGTCAGACCTGCTATCTGTTCCTTTCATAGGGGATTAAGATCTCCACATATGCCTTTTTATTTATTTTAAACTTCAGTAATTCTTCCTACTTCCAAACCATTGCTGTCCTTGGATTAGAGCTGCTCCAGGCTCAGTTGTCACCTCTGGCAAAGGCTGCATTAAAGCAGCACCTGCCACCACAATCATCTCTCTCTGATTTGCACTGGCTCCAGACCCTGAACTCCCCTTACCCACATAATCAGTTTTACAATCACTATACTATTTTCCCCGCAGAAAGGCTTCCTGTTATTAAAACAGAAATGGCACCTGCAGAAATTTCCAGTCCCAGGCGTCCTCAGCCTGCAATACTGACATATAAGCACTTACATCTACCTGTATTTATGTTTCTAGCTGGGAAAGAAAAGGCCTTCGTGGCTAAAAGTCTAGTTTCTTTTGCCTTCTCTCTTCTTTGGATGTAACTGCTACAGAAATGCTGAATCCTACAAATAAGCCTTGGAATGTGAATTCAGGCTGATGCACAGAAACTGACACCATTTGCTGCAGAGCAGTTCTTCCAGTCAGTCTTTATTCAGGAGGGTGATGGCAAGAGGAGGCTTGGATAACATTTCTTTCATCCCCTCCCTCCCCTATGATACAAAAAGAGGAGGGGGGGAAGAAAAGAGAAAAGAGCGATCACTCTGGCTTTGGACATTTTGTCTTTTCTTACATGCTGATTATTTGCATTACATCCATTACTTCACTGTTAACAGTCTTTATCTGTTTCCAGGTCTCTTCACAAGGGATAAAGCCATGCTTTGTGTTGGACTGCTGAGGGCATTGAAATGCTTGTGGTTCCCTTCCCACAGCAGCACTGCCAGTCAGGAGCTGTGTGTCTGTCTGCAATGGCAGCCCCACTCCTGCAAACCTCACAGACAGCTCTGGATTTGTTCTTCACATAAAAACACAACACACTTCTCCTCCAATTATTTAGTACTCAAGCATCAGTCTATAAACAAGCTATAAAACCAGGGTAGGCACAGGGAGTGGGTCATCTCTTAATCCTTCACTTTTCTGCTTTTATTTCAAATCCACCTTAGGCTGTTCCAAATTGAACCCTCTTGGAGGCTTCATTGAAAGAACCTGCCATCCCAATTGCTGCCGAGCTGTGCAAGCTGCTCCCACAGCTGGCATTCCCTGGCATGTCCATCAGTGCTCAGGTAGCCAGCCAGTCCCAGGGGGGGCCTTCTCCAAGCTGAGAACAGCAACAACAATCGAGGAGCACAATTTCCCAACACTCCTGCCTGTGGTATCTGATCCTTTTGCTCAGCCTGCAGTGTCAGGGTTTTACTGCCTGCTCTGAAGGACCCTTCTCTATCCACCTCTTCTCTCCAGTCCCTACTCTGCTTATCCCTTGAAACGGCAAAAGCTACAGCAGATCACTGGTACTTTGCCAGCACAAGTGAGAATGAAGAGGACTCAGAAGGACTATTCACATGTGGCGTCAGAACACACTCTGAAACCAACTTCCTGCTGACACAGAAGGCTTTGAATTCACTAAGCACATGTTTTAGAGGGAAAACAGGAGAAAGAGTAGAACAGACAAGGGTAAAAAGAACAGGTTAACAGAAAGATGTGGGTTTTTTCCTAGTTTGTGGGCTGGATGTACAACAAATTCACTGAAGAATCCACTCACTCCTGCTTCTCCATCCCTAGGGAGTGAACACCACATAAATATGATTTTGCTCCAAGCCTCTCTCCTGGAGAGAACCAACCAGGTTGATTGTGGTTCTAATTTTATGTATTGTACTCAAATCACCACCAGGCACTCAGTATGAGTCTACAACTTGAAGTAATTAAATGAGACATACCACTATTAATGCTCTAATTACACATGCAACTAGCCATTCACTCCACAAAGGTCAGCTGTCCTTGTTCATAAATGTTAGTGGAGGTACAGCAAATACAACTGAAATAGCAAAGCTGGGGGGCACTATACATTTCAAAGGTATCCCCTTGTACACGTGAGGTTAACAGAAAAGGAAACACAGAAATGAGCAAAGATGTCCACAAAGAAAAGCTGCTCTCCCAGCACTCTGATAATCTTACATGACTCTATTTGAACTACAGTATCTAACATATGCAACTATACATTCAGTATTAATCAGTATAGAGAGATTTAAATAAAAAGCACATTATATACTTTGCTACAACCGTAAGATTACTTTGCATTTTAATATTGTGCTTGTTCTGCTGTGTGGAGGGGAAAATAATGATTCTTACTGGCACTGTAAGACTCCAGTTTTTCTCAGTTGTGACAGGCTACAAACCAGCTGCATGTGGCTTCTGTTGTACTCAAAATATTGCAAATGTATTTTAAAAGAAAAATAAATCACCAACAGCTACCTACATGTTGTTATCAGACAAGAACATCCTCAAAAACTTGTTTATACAAGAATGCCTAGAAATCAGCTCTTCTCTCTACCTTCTTCTGATGGCAATTTCTATCACAAAACACCGCTGTTTAGCCAGTGCTGACAATTGAATTCAGCACCTGCAGCCAATATTCAGCATCTGGGGAGAGCTGCTGTAGAGCCCTTTCCAGAACCCAGACACTCTACTCTCTGATTAAAATAAAATAATCTCTAGTTCTGCCACTATTTTTACTCTTCCTAAATTTCCAAGGGAAAGGAAAGCTAAAATCTCAGCTGGAAATTATCACATTTTTTACTGTATAATTACATTCTAGTGTCTGATATGAAGCTTGCCTTTAAAAGGGGAAAAGAAAAAAAAAGAGCTAAAACCCCTGAACAAAAACTTTCCTCCTGCCAGCCATGAGTTCATAAATTCTGTTAACAAGGAATCAGGTGACTTGACTTTGGTAATTTATGTATCTCAGTCCTTGGCTGAGCAAAATGAATAGAGTTTGCTTGTGAAACTTTGCTGTGTAAGAAAATCCCAGCAGTACCAAATACTGTGGCACTTTCTCACATCCTGAGTCCACCAAACTTTCCCTCTTTTTATGACTTTAAGTACTCACAGAACACTAAAGCAAATTCAAGACTATAATCTTGACCTTCTAGGTGCCCAACACCTTTATATGCTTGAATCAAAGCATATAAAAGATCACTTAAAACGCTGCAATACACACTATGGCCAACAGTTTTGCTGCTCTGACACCCTTGTGGATCCCTTCCAACCCAGAACATCCTGTGACTCTGCAAGAATGAAACTGCCCAGAATGAGGACACATCTTGCCTGCCAGGAGTCAGAACTGTCCTAAGTCCAACCTGAGACCAGGACACAGAATTCCATGGGAACTATGGCCATCACAAAAAACTCTCCCATTTGTTTTCTGAAATGCCAGTTGTATTTCCCTGTGTTTGATTTTCTTCTGTGCAATGGCTGATGCAGCAATGCCTTCAAAGAACACAGCAGCCCTTTTCATGGTCATGAAGTGGGATGGAAGATGTGCCTGCCAGCACGTGACCCTCTCACATGATTCCCAATATTGACAGCCACAGCTGCTGAATTCCATTTAAGCACCCCTAAGGTCCCCCCCTCCCAATAATGGGACATTCTTGTTATAGTGCAACACTTCTGTTTTTCTCTAAAAGAAACAAAACTTCTCAACTACATACCTAATTACTGTAGTAGTAATTAGGCACAGTAGAACTGCACAGCCTTTGCAGTCTACACACATTTTACACAGCAAGAAGGGGAAAGAGCAGATATCACAGATGTGATCCTGAGTGCTCTAATGGCCATTTCAGTGCCAGCAGCCATGAACCCCACCAGTAGAGCTGTGTGGGACAGCAGGACAGTGACACCAACATTCGTGACCCGTGGCACACCTTTGTGGGAGCACGATGTGGCACAAGGCACAGACCAGAGAAAAGCAGCACTGGGAAGACCTAAGTCTGATGTTCTCTTTCCCAGCCTTCATGCTAATAAGCATTATCAAGTTTAACACAGACGTGATAATACTGAACAAGGTAGAAGAAGAAATTAGCAACATGTTTAATCTCATTAACCACAGTTAACAGTGGTAGCTCCAAGAGGAACCCATGCTGCCCCCCAGAATTCTCTGTATTTCTTGCATGTGTGACTACAGTCATGTAGATTAAATCACTCAAGAACTCCCAGGAAGGCTTTGACATCCTTCCCCACTACACAGAAGCTCTCGGGTGCAGCTGGATTCCTGCTGTAGGCACTTTCCATGTGTCTGTCTTTTCACCCTGCTCTGCACCCCAGCCCTACTTTTGGACAGCTGGTATCTTAAGGAGCTTCCCCCACACCTGCAGCTCTGTTCTCCATGGCCCCACCATCTGACAGCAGAATTCAGAACACACTGTCCTCTCACACCACTGCCCACACACCTAAACTCCCTTTTAGCTGACTTCCCATCCCCTTCCTCGTGAATTTCAGGTTGTCATCCATGCATGCAAAGCCTGGCAACACGCCACCCCAGGCCAGTTCCTTCTCATATATTGCTGCTCTTCCTCGACATTTCCCTTCTCTACACCCACATTTGTGCATTCTGTCGCATGACCAAGCAGTGTCTCTCTTCTGCTGCAAAGTCTGTCTCAAGTATTCCTAAATCATCCAAACACAAGAACCCAGAAATAAACAAAGAACTCTCAAATCTTCTTTCAGCCATTCCATGGGGCTCATCTACTTCATTTAAGCATTACCTTAAGGGAGACCTGCTGAATTCCTGATATCAGTGGCACTGACAGCCACTGTACCTCATGTTTCTCATGGAAGAGGTACTGAGCATTGACCCAGTTCTTGGGAATTTTTAACTGGAATTACTCTGGCCAGCATAATGTCAAACATTCAATCCTAAAAGCTATCAGCTGAGGGAATTTGACTTGGTTTCAAAACACAAACAAAGCCTTAAAACCTTGACCAATCTGTAAGATTTCCCTAGTGTTTCAAATCACTGCATGTTTTCACACTCAGGTTTGTGCAATCTCTGCCACTGGCATTTTCAAGCAAAGATGTATGTTTATTTCTAAGTCACAACTCTGTAGATAGCTCTGTGGATGGAAGTTTAAAGGTCCATCAGGCATGAAGATCCCTGGAACTGTTTATTGTGTACAGCACAGACATGACAGAATAGTGTGACTGTGAACAGAAACAAAACTATTGCAGCATTCAACAAAGGATAGAAATGCAAAGGAAGCCATTAAAAGTAGATTGTTCTCCCCAGACTTTTTGCCTTTTTTTGTCTGCATATATATTCTAAAGCCAAGTAAACTATTGCATAGGAAAGGAAAGAAATATGCTGGGGGAAGGGGGAATTCAACAGATGGAATCAACACAAGCAAGTGACAGAGCAATAAAACTGTTATTTATGTTGCAATTCCCATGGATTGATTTTGCTGGGTGTGCTGGCTCAGCCACCCTGGGTTACACCTCTGCTTTCCACAAGGGCAGCAGAACCCAGCAGTCAGAGACTTGTCTCCCAAGCCCCACAGCACATTCCCGGAGCAGCTGATGCCTGACAGCACCCACTGCTTCATTAAGGGCTGTTTAATACCCACGATGGTGGAAAACACACACTTCCTAGAGCACAGCTAGGAGCTGCCAGTTCATACACAGCCCAACAGTCCTTCCCAGCTCCTCTCAGAAACCTTCAACACCCTGCAAGTCAGTTTAATCAAGATCCCTGGGGAAATGCCCCATCCTTCTAATCTAAACCCCTCCTGACCCACAGCTCCTCTTTATCCAAAGCTGGTATTTCCCCAGCCCACCCAGGCTCCCACCATGCCTGTCTGAGCACTCAGTCCCTGGAGACTCTCCTTCAACAGCTGAGAACTCCTGTCACTGCTCCCAGCTACTCCAGGCAGGCAGACTTTATTTCTCTGATGCTCCAGAGGGCAAGGCTCCATCTTTCCATTCTGCTGCATTTCAGTTTTTAGCCATCTAGCCTTACTGTAAAGACCTCCCCTACACCAGAGTGTGCTGTGGAGTGAGAGGTGGGAGCAGAGGGCTCTCTCCCCAGCGTTCCATGTTCCATTTCTTTGACAAAGGTTCGAGAGGACTGGTTCACATTCCCTGCAACCAGTTGACAGGGAGCACTCGGACACCACAAAAGTAGAACAGAGCAACTTAAATGGGTGTTTTTTGCCAAAATGAAGAGCATTTCCTTCACATTCCTGAATAATTTCCTCTGCTCCTGCCCTGTGTTGGCTGCCTCATGACTGCACATGCAAAAGGAAGAGGGGGAGGATCCCAGGAATATTTGGAAGTCTGATGTTTTGATGTCTCGGCTAAAGCAACACCACGCAGGTCTGCACAGGTGTCAGAAAAATAAGATCGAGCAAAAGCACTGATGAAAAACAAAAATCATTCCAGGAATCAAACCCTTTCCATCTTCCCAAGCTGAAGCATAGATCCATTTCCCTTTCTTAAGGCACTGTCCTTCCCCCCCTCCTCCCTGCAGCAGTATCTGCTTGTGGTACACTGCAATGTTGGCTCACTTCCACAAGTCAGTGTGCCTGAAACAGGGAAGTCTGGGCTTGGGGAAGGGGGAGGAAGGAGTGAGAAACCTGGGGCAACGGGGAAAGGGACTCAGAAGTCACCTGCCTGCCTCCACCTCACACGAGTACTGTGGAAACAGCTGCCCCACGACAGTGTTAATGACTTCTGAAGTGATGAATTCACAGCAGCAATGTGCCATCCAGGATCATTCCCCTAGACATGACACACCAGGGAAACGGGAGAGCATACCCACACCAAAGCCATGTTAACAGAGAAACAGATTGTCTGAGTGTGCAGCTGCTGGTCCCTCACCAGAGCTGATTCAACGTTCCCAGCAGGCAGAGGCAAGGGCAGAAGGCACTCAGCCATGATGCTCCAGTTGGGAAGGCAGATCCTCAAGCGGAGACTGGATGGGTAAGGGAAATTCATACTCTGAACATCATGCTGCACCCCCTAAGACCTGGATGATACCTGCTTAACATGCAGGATTTGGTCCAAGACCTGTCAGGTGGTGGCAATTTCAGCTTCCATGGGTTAATCCCTCTGCTGTGACCAAAAATGCTTGTGTGTTTATTTCTATATGGTCACATAGCACTTTTCCAAGCAGTGGCTCCTTTGAAAACCTTCAGAAACCATCTCTTGGTTTGTCTTCACTACTTGATAACCAGGGGAGGAGGTTATTTGTCCAAATTCCCAGGCACACTTTTGACCCTCCTGCCCCCCATTAGTCACTAGTGGAAGTTCAAAGGGCTGCTCACAACTGGCAGGAGAGCACCCCTGAAGGGCACCCCAGCATCCTTGGCTCTGTTCTGGGTGAGGGAGGAGAACCCCTGAAGGTCCAGTGAAAGAACAACAGGACAGTGATACATTGGTCTCATCACACAACTATGCAGTAGGAGCTCAACCAGGTCAAATGTGACCCCTTTCAAAACACTTTTTAATGCTAAATGATGATACCAACTACTGCAGGATCTGGAAACATTTTTCAAACCTTAATGCATTAAACTTCAACGCTCCTGAAGTCTCAGTTTCTTCCTAGCAGTGACTATTCTAAACTAAGAGGCTGCGATATTTTGAACAGGGGGGGTGCTCTGCCAGAATTCCTAATTATCTATCGCTTGCTGTATTTCCAACTGCAAGATTAGAACTATTTTAGTCAAAACTAGAAGTTTCCACTTGAGAACATAAAGCAGATTAGTAGAAAGCATGCCTAGGTCTTGGACAGAACAACCATTCAAAACGACCAAGAGACTCTGGATTTACGTATCAGAAAACCAAGAGCCTAATTGCCTATAAATTCTGGGTGCAGAAATCCACTTCCAGATACTTGCTCTGCTTGAATTAGATCTTCACTAACCAAGTCCTTCCAGCTCTTACAGGGCAGTCCTGGCATGCTGCTACATCTCCCCATTTCCACCCCTGAAACACAAGCTGGCAAAGCAGGGACACAGCCCTGAATTTCTGAGACCCCAAGCTGAGGAGGGAACCATTGTCTGTTTTAGAAGTTCCTGTGTGTTTCTAAATGCAGGGAATACAAATTTTTGTATTTGATAAGGTTTTCATACAGTCAGAGTACCATTTCCTGCTCAGTTTTAAGGGAGATATTTCTAAAAACAATTATCACAAAACAGAAGGAAAGGTGAGCCTTAGCAAGAAAACCACCTTAGGGATACATGGATTCATTACAGGCAGCATGAGGGGGGTTCAGATGAGAGCCTGAGAACAGAGAGCAGGTTTCATGACAGCTGGCAGCACCAGAGGCTGCACACCAGCACTCTCACAGGGTCTCAGGGGGATGCCACACTCACCTTCTGGAACATGCACTGCCATAGCAAGCACTGCTGGAAAAATAATATTGCTTATTTCCCACAGGAGTGTTACAGAAATACCTGTCTCACTCATACATCCCTGTGAGCCTCAGGTGAAAAGACCACAAGAGCTCAGGACTTGGAATATGAAAGTCTTTTCATACCTATGCAACATGCTTACCAAGGCAACTTCTAATAACGGTGACTCAGCCTCTGTATCAGAATGAAAAATTATCTTGCCTTTTGAGAGAGATGGAGTAAGGCTTGGCTGCAGGACCATGACTGAAGCCTGGATGCTGACTCAAATGACTAAGCACAGATTTTCATGACCCAAATTCTGGCTACACCAGATTAGCACCAAACTCCCAAATAAACAATCAAAACAATAAAGTTCCAAAGCATAATGTTTCACATCTGAATGATGCAATTATTTGGGGAAGCTATAAACTAAACACAAACCAATCCAAGAATGTGAATCAAGTAAAGTGAGCAACAGAGCGTGCCACCCTCCTTTAGACATGCCTGGAAACCTGAAGTTGTGACATTTAGCCACAACCTATAACCCACCTCTTCCTCTGCCCAAAAAGGCCTGACAGCAACTCTGAAAGCTGTGCAGTGTCCATGTCTTTGGAAGTTTGTAAATAACTGCTCCCCACCTTTGAGCTCTGTTCTGCTTGACAACCCTGCAGGCCTTGGCCTTGAATCCCTGGCTGTTTTGCAATATGTGCAATAGCTTTGTTCTCCCAGGTACAGTCACAGTTGTCTTATGTACCTTGCAAAAGGTACAAAGCACATAAAATACCTGGCAAAAGTCAAGGAGAGAAATATATTTAAATCCCAGTGCTCTCTGACACTTTAAAGGTGAAATTTAAAGGTTGCATTCTGCAGAGATACTGTCAAATTTAAAGACTACAGATTTATAAATACTCTACAGTGTTGTACATTCTTGCAGTACTTCTCAGTCCAGATTTCATCTAGGCCACATCTGATAACATCATCTCCTGTGACTATGCAAACCTTCCCAAACACATTTGTTGTTGCCTGTCCCAAAATCCAGGACACCCAGTCAATAGTCACATTCCTTGTCCTATCTTTGCTGATCTCCATGCTGTTAGCCTATAAATACTATTGCCATAGATTTTCTTAGAATCAATAATCTATTGTGCTCGGTGCATTTTTATTATTTATTGGACCTTCAGCTCAGACATCTTGTCTCCCAGTTTTTATTCCTTGGGTAAGGTTAGCATAAAGCACACTGTGGTAGTCCTACCAACACAACACAACACATGACAGAAAGCAGATACCACAGGCACAATCCCATCTCTCCCACAATACTGCAAATAAGGATTCTTTTCACTGCTCAGAGCACTTGGGGCTGTGGATTCAAAAGCTCCAAGTGATGCCTGAATTCTTTAAACACATTAATACTCTTTTACACAGCTGTCAATGCCATGCCACTAAAAACTAGAGGGGAACACACAGCCTGTATGGCTTATTTTCCCACCAGGACCACTGCCTTGTGACCACGGCACACACAGAAGCACCTGCAAGAGAAACTGCCTGGCAGTTCAAAACCCTGAAGTTCTGATCCAGTCTGGCAAACGAGGTAACTTCATCAAACAAAATGAAGAAACAGAAATGAAAACTGAATCTTCTGCTTTGCATGTTCCTAACTAAAAATTAAACAAATTAGCTGTAAAGCAGACAAGGCCCAGGTTTCAGGTTTCACTGAAAAGGCTTCAGAGCAGCAGAGGAAGAAGAGTGAGGCTTTGCTGGAAGTGACTGACAGAAGCACCAACAACCCTCCCCACAGAGGATCCCTGAGCAGTGCACCATGGAGGCTGCTGGGAGTCACAGACTTGACATGTGGCACAGGCTCCACGTTTGCTGCAGCTCAGGGCCCTGTGAGGTGACACCATGGACTGTTCTGACAGAATAAATCACTCAAGAACTGCCAACCCATGAACTGCTATGGCGTGGTTTAAAGCCACTGCTCCTGCCATTTAGACCAGACTCAGCAATCTCAGCCCTTTTTCTGGGTCACACACTTCTTTTGGGACAGAAACTGTCCCTGGATGTCACTCTTCTCATGTTTTACTGCAACGGGGTGTTTTTGGCATAAATTATTTGGCAATCTTCAACACAAAGATGACAGAAACTGCAATAAATCCTAATAATATAAATTCTGTGCACCACAGCATAACTTAGCAATTTCACCAGTTGTTGTTTCTCTAAATTGTTTTCTCTTTTAATACTCTCTCAATAGATACATACTAAATAAAATATTGCAGAAAAAAAAGAACCATTTGTCTATCTTGTAATTGCTACCAACAGGCCATCATGATAATCACAAAGCCCAAAATACAGCTTTCATAATAAGAATAAAATTGCCCTCCTAACATTAGTGAATTCCAGGGTTAAGGTGCTTCAATGACCTGAATATTGGTCCTTCTGCATGTGTTAAACACAGTATTATTATACACTATTCCTCTCTCTTCAACTTCATCCTTATACCAGAATACAAGCTGAACCAAGTTGAGATGCAGTGACAGGAACTGCTGTCTGGAGCCTCTCCCATCTCATTTTACACAGATGCTGGAATGTGTAATGTAAGGAAGAAGCATCTTGTGGTTTAACCACAGCTGAATGCTACTCCCAAAAATGTGGATTCTGCTCTTGTTCCTTCCTGATGTCTTCTGCAAAGCTCAGGAAGTCAAGCTGAGCCACACAGGTAGTCTCTAATTGCCTGTTCCTCATTTCCCAGGAGCTTGGACTGCAGCTGCATTTGCAAAAGGCCTGGGCATTCCCAGCTGGAACACAGCTTGGGTTTAAAAGGCTTGACTTGAGTTAAAGTGCAATCTGTAACTCAATACACTGCAGGGGAAATGAAAAAATAAGCCACCCTCACTTGAGATATTTCAAATGGAGCTCACAAAAGTCAGTCAATAATTGTAGAAGTTTACCCTGTTCTTCTGCTCCCCATACACGAAACAGGGACAATACAAAGTTCTCTTAAAGAAATGTCATGAAAATAACAGGGATCCAGCCATTAGAGTGAAAACTCATCAAAGCACAACCAGGAGGGAAAAAAACCAAAACAAAACCTGTTTTCAGAGTAGGTCTAAGCTAACCTGAACTAAAGAAATCTCATCCAGATACTGAACAATGACAGTAAAACCAGCTATTGAAATCAATCATTTAACACCCTAATAATTTTGTCTGTGCACCAAAAAAGCCTGAAGTATGATGAAAAATACAGAGTGCAAGACAGTAAGAAGCATAAACATAGCATGGATCCTGGCATTTACTGCATCTGAATGCTCAGTTTACCAACCCAAAACTGCTACTTTATGAAGGAGTTTTGTGTATGTGGGAGAGACCATCTAGTTTTTGTGGTATGGGGTTGTAATTTTTTTTAGCAACAGCAAAACAACCCTGAAAATACCAAATCCCCTTATGCATCTCCATACCACTATCCCTCACGACTTACCTGCAGAGCTAAAGCTCACCTATCCACTGCACACACCTCTGCCAGTTAGCTAAGGGGAGCCAATGACCATGGCAAATATAATAACTGTGGAGAAACAAGGGGGTATAAACAATTTTATACAAAAATAACAGCCACCTGATGACTGGAGAGAAACCAGGAAACTAGGAGATTCTGGGATGCAGTCCTGCCTGGAGAGGTGAGCACTATGCTATGCAGCTGTCTATTTACCTTCTGCAAAAATAACCCAAACAACCCTCCTGCTGGTCCCATCTGCACCTCTGATTGCTTGCCTTAATCCCACCATGCTCTCCTGCTGAGCCTCATCCCCCAGCGAGCTTTCTCCCTCCCCCTGAAGCAGTACCAGAGCCCTCGGTCTGTCAGCTCTTCCCTGGTTCCTGTGCTCTGCTTCTCTACCTCCAAATCCCAGCTACTTGTCTTCCCCCTCCCCATTCTCCCCCCCTTGGCTCCCTGTCTCTGCCTCTTTGTTGGGGCTCCTCATCCAAACTCTGCTCCCCATCCATCATCCTATTGCTCCCATTGCAGATCTTCCCCAATGCCTCCAGGCCCCCTTCCCACTGCTGGTACCCAGCAGGTCTCTGTTCCTCTGTGCTTTTGGGGACCATGGGAGAGGCAAAGGCCACGCTCTCTGCTTCTTCAACCAGCTGTGCTGTAAGTTGGGATAGATTTCAGGAGCACAGGGATTCAATCCCTGGAAAACACCACTGCAGTCTGTGGCATGCCCAGCACAAACCTTTGGGAAAGGTAAATTAGAACCAAACCCATCTCTACTGACCATTGCACATTTAGAACTTGGCTGAACTTGGGATAATTTTAAGGGTAACAGAGCAAGGCACTCTGGAACAAAATTCACTCCCCAGTAAACTTCAAATCAACTTTCAGGCAAATCACTAGAAACTCTGTTTATATTTCATGGAGACAAAGCAATTTTTTCCTCTACTTATTACTGGAAAAGGTTGAAAACTTTTTGCCCAAACAACTCTTGCAACACTACTTGTGTTCAGCACAGGAAGAACCATCGTTCAAGTCTGTCAGAATACTCAGATGAGCGAGGCCATGCAGATCAAGGCAACCCCACCATGAAGCCAAGCACTTTGTCCAGCCCAATTCTACCTCTTTCCAGAGGCACAGTGGAGTTCCCTGGAAAGAGCCCTCACAGAATTGACCTCACAACAGCATCATTTTTCCTGACATCTATCTTTTTTCTTTTTACACAACGTTTATCACATTAGTCACAGCCTTGGTATCTTCACCAAGATAAACCACTCTCTTAACTCACAGATATTTTCCTGAGCAAGGACAATGACTCTGGTGGTTATTTTTGTTTCTTTCCACACCGAACTCTGATCCTGCCCAAGATGCCAACTACATCAAAACGTCATCAGTATTTTATCTGAGATGCCTTTTCCTGATGCTGTCTTCAAAGCCCATGCATTCAGCTTTCATCACTGCTCACCCCTGCAAACACCCATTACCCAGAACGATCTGCTCTTGGAACAATTCAGATGGCTGATGTTCCCTGTCTCCCTTCATAGGCAGTATCTGTCACTTGGTGCTGAAATGTGCAGGTGCAGATGGCACTTCCATCCACACACTGAGGGGTTCCAGCACCACTGTAGCAAATCAGATGAACCCTGATGCACCAAATACAAATGAGGGTCTCCACAGAAAGTTCTTTACCTTCTTTAATGCTCTGTGCTGTCACTAATTAATCTCCAGAATGAATAAACTTGTACTCCAGTATCAGTCTGCATCGTGCTCAATATTTCACTTGTGCCTATTCCTCACATCTGGAGAGCTACGTGTCTTCCATTTTTGTTTCGATGACTTTGCTGTTATTAATCTGTACCTCATACTTCTGCTTGAAAATAATTTACAAAAATAGAGGAATCAAGGACTTAATACACTCCTCACCATCATTTGCTTTGCCTAAATTCAGCCTAATTTTTCTGACATCATAAAGAACCAATGACTTGAATATAAGACTTGCTAGCTTTATTAATGTCTGCTCAATCCAATAATCCAAACTAAGCATTATCTTCATTTCACTGTTATACTACACAAAATTGTGCTACTACACTGCTTTTTAAAAAAATGTAATTTTCTACCACTCTGATTGTTTTATTTTAATTAAAATTATAAAATCAATAATTCTTACACTCATTTATCTGAGTGCTCTCCTCTTTCAGCAAGGTTCATTACTTCCATGTCTTTCAACCCCAGTATAGTTATTAGTTGTTTTTATTTTCCTCAGTTCCCCTGGGCTGTAGTGCATCATTTCTTTGTTGTTCAAAGCCTATGGGTAAGTCATGGGCTGCCTCCAATTCTCCCATCTCAAACCAACAATAAAATGGGTGAAGTTAGAAGATATTTATTTCACACTTCCTGAGTTTCGTGGCAATTAACAATGCATTATCTTTTAACAACAGAAGCAGCCACAGAGGAAAGGGGAATGGGCTGATGCCCAATGCCCAGAGGCAGCTCTTGGAGCAGCCAAGCCTCAGGCAGTGCTAACAGTTGGATCATGTTTCCCATCAGCCAGCTACAGACAAGTCCTTCTGCCTTCGCTGGATGAGATGCTGTAAGTTCAGGTTACAGACTGCAGCCTTTGGTCCCTGTACTCACTGGTGGGTTACAGCCCTTGTGGAACCACAGAATATCCTGAATTGGAATGGATCCATCAGGATCATCGAGTGCAACTGCTGGCCCCACACAGGACACCCCAACAATCTCAATGCCTGAGAGCATAGTCCAAACAGTTCTTGAACTCACACAGGAGTGGGGCTGTGACCACTGCCCTGGGGAGCAGGTCCAGTGTTCAACCATCCTCTAGGTTAAAAACCTTCTCCTGATATCCCCCCTAAACCTCCTGGCTCAGCTTCAGGCCATTTCCTCAAGTCCTGTCACTGGTCATGAGAGTGAAGAGATCGGTACTTGCCCCTTCACCTCCCCTTGGGAGGATGCTGAAGACCCCAGTGAGGACTCCCCTCAGTCTCCAGGCTGAACACACCAAGTACAGTTTCCCCTCAGGAGAAACACTCACACTGAGAATTGAGTTGGGCATATCCTCATCATCTGTGGGGTCACCATTCCCTATCATCCTTACCAAAGTACCTGCTCTCACCCTTGTACTTGGGTCACACCTCACCAGAGAAGCCATTTGGGAAGTGGTAATGGAGATGCCATCCTGGAAGCCTGATCTGACTATGTAGCAAGGAAGACTCGTATTAGTGGAGAGCACTGGAACAGCTCCCCACTGCTCTGCAAGCCTTTCAAATGGCACAGAAAAGTAACAGCTGCACCTAAAAGGTACTTTGGCCAAACAGCTCAAGTATGGCTAAATATGCCTTGCAGCTCCTCCAAGTCTTGCATGGGAGCACTTGAACAAAATAACAAGGTAAACTTTGGTATATTCTGATGAGTAAAAGCCTCAGAGACATAATTTTTCTCCTCACATGTTCAGCAAATTTTAAGATGTAATTATAATCCCGTGTGGTAGACAGGAAGTGCCAATGTTGAAGTTGGAACACAGACCTCATATGGCCAGTGTTAAATGAGAGAAACTTGAGTGACTGCAGGGTCATCAGAGGCAGCACAGCCATCAGAGGACAGCAGCACCAAGCCATCTGTTTGGAAATGCTCTTTCCTATATCCTTGGTTTATAGAATACATTCGAGCTTGAGTACCTGCTGAAAATGGCAATGCTTACTGACTTCTAGTGTCATAGTAACAAATACAAGCCCAAAACTGAACTCCTAATTCAAGCCAGACTACAAGAGACTTTTCAGGCAAGAGGCAGAAAGGAACCTAACATTTTTCTTTGAGTTACTCATCCTACAAGTTCGGGTTTGTTGTATATTTGCAGTTGCTAACAAGCCTCTAGTGGGCTACAGTTCCAAGTAATTAATGTTTATTTGTTCCATTTTTTCTAAATAATACAAATTTTGGCTCTCATGTTCTCACACAAAGATATATACAAACATGCAAAAAGGGCAAACCAATGTATTTTATTTTGAGTTAACAAGCTCTCTGATTTCAGAAAACAAGAAACATGCAAATAATATAGCAGAGCTCACATTTCTACGTAACTAGTAAAAATAAAATAAAATTAGGGAAAAAACCTAACTACTTGGGGAGCATATCAGCTGTAAGTAAAAAGCACAGTAGAGAGATAATACACTGCTACCTGGCTTCAGAAAAAGTTCTAATGCAAGTCCTTGTTTTATTTTTAAAGCAAATTTACTTTTTTCTTCCTACATGTATGACTTATTAAATGGCAAAATTAGATGCTGAAAACTCCAAATTTAGTAGTTTGGCAAAAATTAACAGCAAATTTAATCATACTTCAGAAGTACAGTTTCTATTTATTGAATGCTAAATGAATCTGCGTGAAGAAAATGGAAAAAATGCAGAGTGATGCCTCACAGATTACTTTCCCCTCATATAATCTTTAATAATAAAATGGAAGTTTTGGGGTGGAAGCAAAAATTGACATTTACTGACATTTAGCAGTTAAAACGCAATCCTTCCAGAGAATGAATAGCAGAAAAAGGTGGGGGTGGAAGAGAAGGGAATCAGCTTCTGCTCTGATTACACAGAAGAAAAAAGTTAAAAGGCGTGGAATAAAGTGAATGAAAGCACAAACCCATGAGTATTTGCAGATGAAGTTCTCCCAAGCATGGAGGAGGATGTCAGAAGTCCCAGGAATACTGATTTTGGACTCCCTAGAAATAGCCCCTACAAAATAAGCAGTCAGCTATGAACCATTGATGGCAACTGGTCACAAGAGATCATTGCTCCTGATGTCTCAGGGGCAGTAATTAGTGACCAGTACGCTCTAAACACACAGCTCAGTTTTGGAAAATGCTTTATAAATTCAATTAACCCATTTTTAAAAAGTAAACGGAAAGAAAAGGAAACCCTCAGGAGTTCTGAAGCAGGGACACCAATGCTCTGTGTAGATGCAAAACATGAGTCCAGATTCACGTATGATCATGCAGCAAAACGTGCACAGGAATCTAAAGATTGCCACAGTCCACAGGTAGAGGGTATTTTGATGAATAATTTGCAGATCTAGATTACATGTCTTATGAAATGTAAATTAATGTGATGAAAGTTAATTTATTTTTTAAATAGAGTTTAAGTATTATTTGGAGGCTTGAACAGACAGCTTAAGACAACAGTGTAGCCTGATTTCTCAGGAGGGTCACTGCATTAGAAAAGCCATTTCTCCTTTGAATAGTTTCCAGTTAAACAGTTTAAATTGAGAGAGCTCCATTCTGGTGAACTCTTTTATAAAGAAACCTGATAGACTTGGAAGCTTCCACAGATACTGTTGGATACAGTACTGTTCTTCAGAGGTGAGGAAACCTTCCGTAGTAAGATGCAACACAAACCAGAACTTAATTTATATTAACAATATATGAACAGCACTAATCTCAGCCAAAGAGCATTCAGTGCTCTTGTGCACAAGGAGGAACGGCAGGCAGTTGTCTCCTGGTAATTCCCTACACAGCAGGAAGCCAAAGGAAGATGGGACACATGAACACTGTTCATTTTTAACATAAACCAGAGCAGTGCTCCTCAGTGATGTAGGTGGTGTGTTATGCACAAGAGAAGTTGGTGACTAGCAAGGATATTAACAGCACCTTCCCCTACCAAGTCATTTCTATTTCAACTTGCTCAAATGCAGGTCAGTAGATCAAGTTTAAAAGACAGAAGTTACCACCTTGGTCTGAGGAGTCACAGCATCCTCAAGAAACAGAGGTAAACAAATATCTGGAACAGGCATGACTTTTTTTTAGAAAACAGTTGTCCAGCACACAGTACAAAGTCACAGCACACTGCATGGGCTCATGTTGGAGTTTACAGGGCTTACATAAACAAAAGCAGAGATCACCAATCTCCTCATGCTTGGGCTAGATGGGAAAGATGACATGTGAGACACTCCGTGCTGAGCTTTCCCACTGTCCTGCAAGAGGACTGTGACACATGGATTCCTTCCCTGACTGCCCAGGCTCCAAGCCCAAACCACTGTCCCCCAGAACTGTCCCCTGTGATGCTCCCTGGCTTGCAGGATGCAGGCAAACTCCTGCCTTGCTTTTAAAACTCTGCAGTCCTATGCAAACGCCAAAAATGAAGACTGCCACAAATACCAAGAACTGTTTAATAATAAATTACTATTGCTGTGTTGGATGTTTTATTGAACCAACACTTGTGAGAACTTTTTCCGTATTTCCCCTGGGAAACTTGGCTTTTGTGCACAAACACACAACACTGCAGTCACTCACCCTCTCTCACACCTCCACAACAGTGATTCAGGCAGCAGAGAGGTGGGAAAGACTCAGAATTAATTGTTCTTGTATAAAGTATTCTATTAATAATGCATATTGCTGTTTCTCCTCCTCCCTATTGCAGCAAGAGGTCAGTTTTTGTAGATCTTGAGAGTCATATTCCATTTTTCAACAGGCCAATTGGCCCAGTCCAAGCCAAGGCAGCCACACCTGTCACAACACAGGCATCTTGGCAAGCAGAGTTTCTGCAATGCAAGTGGAAGTGAGAGTCACTCTCACATTCCTTCCAACTTCAAGAGGCCTTTAATCACAGCATCTCAGCACCAGGAAAAAGTTATTACAGGGCTGAGAGACTGGAGGAAAACTCCACTTGATGCTAATCCACCAGAACTGAGACTGCTTTTAAATTAATTGACCCTTCCCCATGCACCACCCTCACTTGGTGGTCTGTATCCCTGCACTGGGTCCGGCAATCTTGAGATGCTGCTTTGTAGGTTTTCAAGCATAAAGAAAATCAACTGAAAACTCACACAACTAAACATGGTAAACCTGGAAAAACACGTCAGTCCAGTAGACAAGACAGCTATCCAGATATTGCCCTAAGTATGACTTCTGTACCACGAACTCCAACACAGAGCCAGATACTTGTTAAGAATGTAACTGAAAGAGTAAAAATACAACCAGCTACCAAAAGCAGTTTGTGATTCCATTCCAAGTTGCAGGTACAAAGCTTAGTATTTAAAAGTCATTAACAGACACCCAAAAAAGGAATTAAAACCACGTATCTGCTTTGGGGTGCATGATTTAATCATGTATTAGAGCCATTTTAAAGCATTAACTACCTATGCCTCTAACATTTTAGCTGCTTGTGTTAGCTGTCTTTAGTAATTGGGTTTTATTGTAACTCATATTAAAGGTGAAAATAAGCAGCAGAATGTGCCTGGAAAGAAGTTTCAATTACATTACACTGTTAGCATGTCCATGGGTCAAGCCTCATAAAACGCCTTCCTGCCCTACCCTTCATAAAAGGAAAGAAAAAAGGATCTAAATATGAACAGCTGTTGCGAAAAATCTGTTTCACTTTATGTTTCCACCCTAGTTTAGACAAGCACAACTTGCCCAGAAAGACACACCCTTATGTGGAACTGTTGTGCAAGGGATGGACATTACCCAGAGCTACAGCCACCTGCAGAGCTCCACCTCCCTCTCCTTACACTGGAGGGTATTTTTACCCCTGCAGCAGCAATGCACTTAACATAAGAGAAGCAATAAGATGCCTTCTGAAGCTCAAAGTTTCATTATTTATCCTGACAGGATCTAGAAGACCACAGCCAAATTTGTACAGTATATAGAAAATACAGGGGGGGTTCTTTACATCTGAAACACTCAGAGAAGTGCTGTTTCCTCTCAAGATCTTCATGGCATCACTGCCTCTGCCCCTGGGACAACAAATTTCACAGGTTAACTGTGGATTAAAAAATCCTTTCAAATAATGCAAATTTCCCAGGTCAATAAGAGCGAGGCTCAGTTCCCACCCTAAGGGGATGGGTGACTGAAAATCCAGACAAGAAGGTTTCATCGGAGCGGGTTTCACATTACTGGGCAAGGTGAAAATTGATCATTTTTCATGTTATCATTCCTAGGCAGACATTGACCATGGGGCAGAAAGAATAGTGCTCTGCTCCCCTTTATCTCAAACTTACTGCTACAGGGTTTCCACGTGTGCAAAGGCTATTTTGCCCACAGAAAAACTCTTTAAAAAGCAGAGGACAGAGCAGTGCCCTCAGAACAGAGAGAGGGCTTGAAAGGACAGGAAGCTTCTAAGCATCAAGGAACCATCAAGCCCCGCCACCCTCCCAAGTGTCAAATTTTGACTGTAAATTGATTGGAAAGGGAAGAGTAGAACAAAATGAGAGGCTTTTCCTCTCCTCGAAGACAATGGGGACGTTGTGCTGTGGTGTGGCTGCGGCAAGGGCCGGTACCATGGCACAGCAGCTGAGCCAGAAATGCAGCCCCCTCCCCTCCCTACCTTGGAGCTCTGACATCCTTGGTGCTGACAACTCGTTGCTGTGGAAACCAGACTGCTTTCCACAAAGCCACATTGACTGAAAGCAACACGTGGGAAAATGGAATAAGGCCCTGAGAGAAATGAATCCACTACACAAGAAATAAATACATTTTTGGTTAAAATTAAGCAAATAAAGGATAGGATTTCTCATTGTTAGAACAGGCAAGGAGCACGCTGGAAGTGATGGCAGCAGTACCAAATGCCAGGCCTTGTGACACTGCATATGGATTTTAAGCACACTCTACCCCTGAAATAGATGGTAGATCCCTGGCTAAGGAGCACACAGGAGTCCCAGGAAGAACACAGGTGTGCGAGGCAGCTGCGCCCTATCCAGGTTTTAACTGCTCTCCTTTGAAAACAAAATTAAGACCAACCCCACCCACGGTACAATAGAAGCCAAACTGCTGGTACAAATCACTACTCAAGTGCTTTTGCAAGGCCCATGGCTGAGTCACACCTGGGCAAAACACCCCAGCCAAAACTTCACCACACAACAGAGTTGGGTGCATGAGGGGCCCGGGCCGCTCCACACCCTGCCCTTCCCAAACAGCTTACATATTTCACAAGTGCTGTCCAAAAAAAACATAAACAAATTTATTTTTCTAATTTTCCCCTTACAATGGGCTTAATAAATCTGTCCTCGGCCCTTGCTGATTCAGATCTCAGGAGCTGCCTTAGGGCCTGTTACTTGGAATGGCAGCAGACTTAGGAGAGGACTCAAGAAAAAAAAAATCCTGGGAAAAAGCCCATGGAGAAGAGCCAGAGTTTAAACTGGCATGACTTAAGATCTGTGAACAGCACAACTTTAATAAGATTGGCTCCTTAACCAGGCCATCTGAAATTACATCTCAGAGACAGCATATTCAGGGTGGTTTGTTTGGAGGGCTTTAAAGTAAATTCAGCAAAATTCCTCCTTTTCTGGAGGAAAAATTAATTTTATACAAATTTAATATTTGATTTTTTTCTCCTAAAACAGGCCATGAAAGCTCCAGTGCAAAATGCCAGGTATCACAAAGGTTCAGGAACTAGGAGGCCACGCATGATTTACATGCTGAGCAAGACTTCTCCCCCCCCTTCACTCCCAAGGTATTAAAATGCTGGAGCGTTACAGCTTAATCTCATTTACGGAGCTTTGAATCATCTTAAGTACTTAGGAAGTCTGTGTAAAATGCCACAATCCGTACAGTTTATACACCCTAATCCAGACAGGCCACACCACCAGCTTTCACTGGTGGTGAGGGAAAGACGTTCTCACGGTTTCCCAATTAATTAAGCAGCTCATCTACTCTCCACCTCCAGCACTGGCCACAGCTCTGCCACTCTCCTTTCCACCAATGTCACTGTGTCTTCTGACGGTGCAAGAGCCACATGGAGTTCCACCAGCTCCTCTGGGCCCAACATGAGGGCTCCTATGCAGACAGCTGTGCTGCTGCTATCAGAATATTACACACCATCCTGGAGTCTGCTGCTCTAAAGACAAATTTCATCATGGAAAAACTCCAAAATGAGGAAACATACGCACATCTTATGAGACATGGGAACTTTTTCAGCAAGTCAAGCAAATAGCAACTGCAAAAGCATTTAGGGATGCAAAATGGTGCATGATTATTTAAATAAATCAATGATTGTAGCTTTTTTAGGGAAAAAAATCACTGCATACAGTAAAGAGATTAAAGCAGAACAGTCTCTATATGCAAGAGATTAATCTCTTAACTTTCTCAGATTCACACTGGCTCTTGCTCCCAGTGACGGTGACATCTTCCTTCCTTACGGTTCCCATGAATTTATCACAGCACGAACATCATCCCTGTTTTCTGCTGAAATCAAACTGGCACAGGGCACCACGAGAGGACATTGATTCTCAGATCAGGCCACTCTCACACAGGGTGCTGCCACACACACAGAAAAACACATTAAGGCAAAAGAGATGTGAGCCGTGACATTCAGGCATGCCCCTGATCCTTTCCAAATTATAAAAGACATTATCAGGTTTTTCCAGTCTGGGCGTCTCTCTACATAATATGGCCATAAGTAAATGAGGCTGAAGTACATTTGTCTTGTAAATTAACTTTAAAATTCTTGCAATTCCTCCTCTGCACTAAAGTTGATTTGCAAAATCCAGTTACCTGTAACAAGACTGCCAGGCAGCACGAATCTGCGAGGTTTTACTTTAGTTAAATGGAAAAGGAGGATTTAAACTCTAAAGGGAGGAGGAGGGAGAAAAGCAAAGGGTCTTCGAGGCTGAAGAGGGTGTCAAGCCATCAGCAGCAGTGCCTGACCTACACACAGGCGTGCTCTGCCTTTCAGCACCTCCCTTGCCGCTGAAATGAGACTCTTATCTGGAACAGCTCTTTGAACCTGGCGAGGGGGGGAACACGCCTTGATCTTGCCGAGCTTTGCTGCTACACAAGTCCGGGTGTAACTTGTGCCGGCTTGCTGATGGACTGGGAGAGAACACAGGAGGTGCAAAGGAGCGTCAACATAGTTTTGCTTTTTGAAGATGACTTAATGGTTTTCAGCGTTTGCCTTTCTGTTTGCACTTTTCAGGCTCAATGAACCGCCACTGAAACAAGGAAAAATTTGGTACATATGGTTTCATTATTTCAGACCAAGCCCATATTTTCATTCTTTAAATTATTTGCTGTATTTCAAACAAAGAGAAGACCAGTCAAGAATGTCAGATCTTCAAAGTAAATTGATAAAGTCCACCTTTTTAAAATTAACTAGCCCACTTTGAAAGGTGCCAGTCTGGCCCCAATAAATACAAAGTGCTTGAAGACTCTGGTCTTGAATGACTCACTGGTTTAAAAACAATTCTTGTAGCAGTAGAAACGACCCACTTTTTAATCGACTCAAAGTTATTTTAGGTATTTTATGCATATTTACGTAATAGTTACCAAGATTGGCACTGAAGGATAAAAATCAAGGACCACTCTCATGCCATCCATATTTTAGGCACTCCTCCATACCCAGGGCTGCCATTTAACTAGAGCTCTTCTGAACTCATATTCATTCTGCTCGGTATCCAGCTTTGATCTACAGCACAGCTCCCAGACTTTATTACTCATACTAAGCTGTGTTACTGACACCAAATTTACTGTAGCATGAGATAAACCAGGATAAATAGGCTGCAGGTAACATGGCAGGTAAGAGGGAACTACAAAATACTTCACTAGAAAGTGCTAATTTCCCCCAGAAACATACAATCATTCCAGTAAAGAAGGAGCTGCTTCACTCTGCACAAAACCTTGCATTAAACTTAGTTTCCCAAATTCTCAACACAGTCCTAAGCTTGGCACAATATTATTCTTCCTTATTCCAAAAACGTTGAAATGTTTCATCCCTAACCTGGCATAATTTTCTTCTTTTCTAAAAATGCAATCTATAGCATCTAAGAAGATGGTTAACATTTCCTATTATACAATCAATCCTCAGCCTAAAATAACCTTCACTTTCACTGTATGCCCTGCCGTCTCTACTGCTGCATCATCTTCCTTGATCATCACCTTATTTCAGGAAGCAAACAGGGTATTTTACAAGCACCAGTTATTTAGATAACGTACAAAACAAATACTTTGGACTGTACATTCTCCTGTCTGTGAGCAGTCATGACCTGGCTTCAGGGTATGCTAATTGAAAACAGACTATCCTGCTATTAGCTTTTGTCATGTAGAGTTATTTAATGTAATCAGAAACATTACAATGGAGTGAGAGGCAGAAACATAGCTCAAGACTAAATGAAATTAAGTTGAGGCAGAATGCCTGTCTCTGTCCACAGCATCTCTACTATGGAAAGCAAAACACCATTCTCTGTACAGTCCTTTGTGTAAGTCCCAAGAACCATTCCAGGAAGGACTTTTTTGGCAAAATTTCTTTCTCCATTACCTGCTTTCCTTGGTTCTGAGATGAAAGTTATGCTAATACTCTTACAGGTAACAGTAGAGCCTCCTACTCCACAATTATCATTTCTATCATTCACCAAACACTCTCTAAACCTAAAAGGCAAGGAGTGTGTTCAACTTTGCCTTATTTAACATTTGGGCTTTGCCTATTTGTCTTCAGCTCAGCAAGTTACACACACTTTTCTGTTGGCCCTTTGCAGCACAGCACATTTTCCATGAGGCAGGTGATGGCTTAACTCACTATTTATTCTAGAGGATAAGGCCTGTGTGTGTATGTGGCACGTGGGGACATGGCTCAGTGGTGGCCTTGGCAGTGCTGGGGTAAGGGTTGGGCTCAATGATCTTTAAGCTCTTTTCCAACCCAAACAATTCCATGACCTGGCAGGCCCATCCATTTATACTCTACCTTAGCCTAGGAGCCTCAGGTGGCTGGAAGGCACCTGCAGTACACAGTGCTTAGGGGGCAGCACTGTCACTCTGCTGTCCTGTGGGAGTTACTCATACCAGAAGTCCCACTGCACTCGTAACCAACATACTTTGCTTTCCTGAAGTTCCACGGATCTTTGTTTTCCTGCTATGACTGATTTGTCCTTCATTTTCTCCTGGAAAGAAGCACCATCTGTTTACTGAAGATGAGCAGTATGGCAATGACATCTAACACTGTTTTGCATCCTGAAACATCCACCAATTCCCAAAGCTGCAGATGCAGAGAAGTCCCAATACCCCACAGAAAGCTCTCTAGCTCTCTATTCTTGTTTCCAACTCTGAACCCTTTCTACCATATCTTACAAAAACAAAGTAGATCATCAAATGCATTGAAATATTATTTTGACACCACTTAGCAAGAATTTGTGCCAAAAAAGAAGAAGAAGTGAGGGAGATGGAAAGAAAGAATAAGGAACTGTAGGTTGGTGGAGTTTTTTTTAATGGAAGGCAAGTCCCAGGAGTTCACATTTATCCTCACAGGTAGTCAGCTATTTTGGTCTCCTCCTCTCCCTATAAACAGTGAGGAGTGCAAAAACCAGCAGAGAACACTCAGGCTGATGTCAATGTTAAAGAAGTGGAGGGTAAATTTTAGCCCCGAAAGGTAAAGTGAACAGAAGGGGGCAGGCTGGCAAAAAGCAGATAAAAATAGAGGAGTGACTAGACTTCACTTGACTGCTATTTCTGGATCAGCTATGGAAAGAGATCTGAGAAGGTTTTCTATTTGTAAGGGAGACAGAGACTAAAACATAGTTGCCTCCTAGAAGGCCACAGCCCTGCATGGCACTTTTGTTCATGCTTCTACTTTTCTAAATCCCAGTGTTCTCACTATTTGGAAACAGTGCTGTTCAGCCAAAATGTCATTATGTGTCTAAGTGAGTAACCAGATGAGATTTTCTGGAGCAGGGCAGCAATGTGTGTGGCATTTCAATTTAACAGAAACAAAGCTGACAGCACATTGTAAAACTGGGTAGCAAATCACAATGCCAAGCAGAGTAAACTAAGCCACACACTACTTTAGGAAAATAACCAAAGCCCTGCAGTATCTCTGAGAGGATGTCTTGTGTTTTTCCACTCTAAAATGATTAGTGAAATTCTAACTAGTTCCAATTATGGACATGGACTAACAATGACAACTGGGACATCCCAATTACAGTATGCAGTGCTTGACTGACACAGGGCTCTGGGGATGAATATTTTTGCCTGTTCAAGCCCTTTCCTCTTGAGTACCTCTGCTAAAATTCCTTCCATTGAGTAATTTCTGTCCGGATCCTGACTGTGCTGGCTTTGTTCCCATTTAAAAGAAAACCTGCAGGCAGAAAGCAGTGCCATCTGCCCAGTCAGAAGCTGCTTTAATGGGCAAGTGTGGTGTGAAGGGGAACAGCCTATTGCACTTCATCTTCAGCAGCAGCACTGATGCTCATCCTTTCCCAGGAGCAGATCACTGCAAGCACACTCACACCTCAAGGATTTGTCCACAAATATTCATAGACCTCAACAGATACTGCACAAACAACGTCCAGAAAAACAATCCATCCAGGATCCCCTTTTTTTCTGTTCAACTTGCAATTCAACCTTTCCATTTCTCTTTATCTGTAATACCAGTTAGGTTTTTTCAGTGACAGCTTCATCAGCCTCCACTTTCTATTCCTGTAAGGGAATGATAACACCATCACACCTGAGAAGAATGAGCAGTGGCAAGGCCCTGTTGTCCCTACACAGAAAATTCTACTCTGAAGCTGTTTCTGAAGGTACTTTTTCTCAAAGTTTCTTGTCCCTTTTCCATAACTGCTTTAACTGGATGATTTGCTCTGAGTCTCATCTGGAGCAAGTTTGGGACTTGTGTGGCCCAGTCCAGGTTTTACAAGAAGCTATGGATAAACCTCCTCTCAATATTTTCATCTTTGCAAATATCTTCAGGGTTAGGAAAATATCTTCCTATTCTTGTCAATTAACCAAGCACAGTTTTTATCCCTCCTTGTTGGGTAATCTTCTCATTAGACCATCTTTAGAGAGAACAGCAATTCTCTCCAGGCTGCTGGCAGTTTTACTTAATTGCATGTTTAACTTTTTATTCAGCACTTAAACCCATAACGATGAGAAATACACACATGCAAGCAGCAAACCATTATCTCCCATTTAAAATCCACAGAGAGCTCATAAACATCTTAATATTTCTGCCATAGTTCCGTCCATTTCAGAAGAAAAGTGCACACATGCCACAGCTAGGTGGGGAGAGAGGATGACAAACACATATACAGGGTCATTTCAGTGATACATTAGCCATTACTGACATGTAATGACTGGGGAAGGGAAAGTCCTTAATATATTTTAAAAGTTCTCCAAAAAATCAGCCAACTCAATCAGTGTTAAACAGAAACAGGTATTAGAGACTCTACCATAGGTTCCTCCTCCCATCAAGCAGAAGACATTCTATCAGGGTTCAGCAATTTTAATTCTCTTCTCCCTCTCCCCAGCTCTGAGGGTTGAAGTAAAAGAGTCTTTTACAGATACTAGTATCCATAGGAATATATTTCCTATCTGATTCAAGAGCTGCAAAGTTTGCTCTGGAATGGCAACTTCTGGTTTAAAATGCTTCCAGGCCTTATGACTGCAAACCCTTTGAAGTATGAATGATCTCTAATCAACAACAAAGCTGCTGAACCCTTCAGAAACAGCAGATCAGCTTCAGGATCAACTATTATCCTTCATCACAGTATGCCAAGTATAGAAGTTAATGTTGATAGCACTCCAGAAGGATCTGATTAATGGATCACCTCAGAGTTGCACAAACCTGACACTCCTCTATTCAGACACAAAACTTCCATGTTTGTCAAAACCTCCAGTTTCCCCATGATAAACTTCAGTGAGTCAGCTACATGAAGCTAATACAAAAGAGTGTGATAAACTACATGAGTGTTAGAAATGTGAATTAATCCATGTGTTATTATATTATAAGCTTTTCTAGTTCCTCTATTACAAATCTTTTCAATACCCAAAGCTACCAGATATTTCCAGCCTGTTCTACCGACATGTGAAGGCTTTGTTGGGTCAGCACATCTCTCTGGTAAAGATCATCTCCAGACCTTGGCAGACCTTCCCACTGGCAGATCTGTCCTGCTCCCAGCTCATGTGCAGTGTGAGGCTTAAGCAAAGGAAGGACACCTGAATGCCTCCAAGACATCCCAACCAATCAGATTAACACCAGCAAGGAATCTGTAACATCCTTAAGTAATTCCCATGACAAATACTTCAACTGGGTTTAGTCTTCTCATACCCAACCATCCTGGTTCTCATGTATGCTGCTTTTTTCCTAAGGATGTGGTTTAAAAGCTGCAGAACAAAAGGCAAGTAAGCTTTATGTTCTCTAAATGAATGGTTATTGCTCCATTTATTTAAGTGGTACTTATCACCATAAATATCTGTTAAACTCACTTGCCATACTGGTGTAATCAGTGCTTTCCCAGGAAATATCCTTCAGTAAATGGATTGCAAAAATAAAAAAGGAGAATAAATAAACAACTAGAAATGCCTCTTAAGAAAAGTCTTCAAAGGGAGGAAAGACTGAAGATCAATGAACATTTAAATGTTTCCCGGTTTAGGCCTATTCATCACACAAGATCCAAAATAGTTTCCTTCATGAGTATTGCATAATATGTTCATTCAAAATCTAACAAGTTTTCTCCCAGAAAACACCAAGACACTGTTCTCTCCCCCGCTTTTTTGTCTTGTAAGTATGAACACGAGAATTTCAGAGCTGATAACATCATTCTGGAAACTCACACAGAACATTCTGGAAAAGACTCAAGTTTGGGCTACAATGTTTCAATAGCAACATCTCCACATGTTCAGATTCTACACCCATCGCTCTTTGTGAAAGGTAAGCGACAGAACAAGTAGCTTTTACAGGACTTTGGTGGTGAACTCTGGCCTCCAAACCATACATAAGGGAGAAAAATGACAAAATGCACATACCTTCAAAGCACATTTCTGGCCTGTCTGCTTGTTGAAACACTCCAGTACTTTGCCATTGATTCCTAACCCTAGCACCCGCTTGGAGAGTTTGTAGTCATCGGTAACTGCATGCTTTTTTATCTCTAGTTTGACATGGGCTGTTCCCCCAGGCAAGGATTTCACACTGCTCTTGCTCTCCACGTGACTCTCTGGCTGGGATTCCTGTTCACCTTCACTTTGTTCCATATCAGGGAAGAGTCTGGGATGAGAGATACCCCACAGGGGCTGTGCCGGGGATCCTCCTCTTGGGCAATCAAACCCAGTGCTTCAAACAGTCCATGTGCTCGCCATTTACTCCTGAGTAAAAATGTAAACAAGTATTAGTAATTGAGGCCAATTAACGTTCTCCCACCTCACCCCTCTTCTCTTTTCTGTCTTTTAACATGAGGACCAGGTGCTAGAGGGACCAGAAGGGGAGGTTCCCCTCAGGAGAGCACACTTTGGCTTTACAGCCCCCCAGCCCCGTCCCAATGCGAGTCTGCACTCGTAAATCACGGCTTTTACTGCAGTGGAACCTGAGCAGCTGCTGAGTGCTGGGCCAAGTGTCAGCCAAGCTCCCCACAACACGACGGAGCTTCAGCTTACAAACCCGCATCAACAACTTGTTGCCTCGGTGTTTTAGGCAGAAACCCTCGGTACGGTGCCCTGCTTTGCCCCGACACTCCCAAATTACGCAAGAGAGCCACGAGCAGCCGGTGAAGCGGCGGAGCGGGCACCGACCCCGGAGTGCGGGCGGCGGGGCCGGGGCTGTGTGCGGGACCGGGAGCAGGAGCAGGACCGGGATCGGGGTCTCGATCGCCGTGTCGGTCTCCCTGCGGGCCCGGCGGGCGGGCAGGAGCGGGGGCGGAGGCGGCT
>WBMV01002997.1:0-95185 GCA_013396655.1 Campylorhamphus procurvoides
TGTGATGTCGTTTAGAGCTGAAGGCAAAGCTGTAAACGAGCCCTGCACTAAGCTCTTCTCTCTGCAGGTTTCGCTGTGCAAAGAGGAGCTGGAATGCTTTGCATTTGCAAGCCCGCTCTGAGAGTGAGAGAATGCACGAATGTCAGTCGCTTGTACAGCAGAAGCAATGACCCACATCCCATCCACGCAGGCCCATTCTAGCTCGAGAGTGGTATTGGACCATAACCCTGAGGTGGGGGAGGGCTGGCCACAGGAGCGCAAAGCAGATAAAAATCAGTGCACAAAAACACTCGTGTTCATATCCATCTTTACCTTGGATGCTATTGCAGCTGGATTATGCAGGATCCCGAATTTTGTGTTATAAGCAAAACACAACAATTTTGAAAATTCGGAATATTAACCTTTATTAAAGTAAAATTAATGGAAAATGAGCATAATCATCGCGATGGGCGTCCGGGATACTCTGCTCCACACGGACCACTCCCTTAACGGACCTTCGGTCTTATTTTATATCCTCCCTTCTCCAACCAAAATCTACCCCGTTCCCGCTTTCATTCGAATCTTCCAATTTAAATCCATTCCGTTCTCTCTCTGCACTCTGCCTCACTGCTAGAAGCAATTCTCTTTCGGTTTCTCTTTGTCCTCTCCCTCTGTGTTCCTGTTGCTAGGAGCTGCTAGGTGCTTCAAAGATGAAGACAGTGAATCCTCCCTTTACCAATGCAGTCCAAAACCCTCAACCATCACAACATACATAACTGTGGTTTCACATTTAGCAATTTAAGAAAACCTTTACAAGAGAACTCTCACAAGTTTTAATTTGATTAGCAAATTATATGTTGTTGCATCTATTACTCATTACAGGTTGTAGCTATGTCTTTCTTTTATCTCTATTTTTCTTCTCTCCTGATTTGCTCATCTTGAAATCTGGGTAATATAAGGTTGGAAGGGGCTAGAGTTTGCTAAGTCAATGTTGTGTGAAGTGCTTTATTTTGTCTGCATTTTGAGTTTAAAATTTGCCATATCCCCTTATTTTCTAAAGTTTGCCAGCCAACAGCGTCTTGTTTAAGACTGTTGCCACATTTCTCCCTTGTGCTGCCACAAGGTATTAAAAAAATGCTTCTAAGAAACTCACCAAGTGATATTTGGTGCTTAACAATGTATCTGCAAGGCATGGCAAGTGAGAGGCAACAAAAGGCAAGGAAATGCAAAGGAGGTATAAGCAAAGCAAGGGAGGAGCAGGCAAGGTGAGGTAAGGGCTTGAACGGGTCAGTAAAGCAAGGCAAGGGAACGGAAGTGTAAGCAATTCAAGGTAAGGAAAGGGAGGGGGACACAGAGGAGTCAGGAAGTTAAGGCAAGGCCAGGCAAGAAAGGGGTAGAGAAGTCAAGGCAGGGGATGAGTACACAAAACACAGCAATGTAATGGAGGGGTAGGGAAGACAAGGCAAGGTATGGTAACGGATGGCAAAAAATGCAAGGTTGGGTAGGCAAGGTAAGGGACTAGTAAAAAAGGAAATGTCAGGAAGTTTTAGGCATGTTAAGGCAAAAATGCTGTATGCAAAGTAAAGCAATGGAGGTCTAGGGACAGCAGGAAAGCAGCTAGGCCCTGTGTTTCAGTGGCAGATGATAGCCTACACAGGGGAGATAAAAACCAGCACCAGTTTTCTTCTCTTTCCCTTCTGGTGTAGAAAATCCAATATATTTTTTTTGTTGATTGGCTCCAAACGACAGTGTGGGGATCAGGAAGTGAATCAGAATACTTTTCCTTGGGAAGTAAAGGAAATAGACTCAGTGTTGTCTTTAAGTGTGGTGCAAATAAGAGTTTGCACATGAACGGGAAAGGTCAGCACAACTTTTCTGTCCTGAAACATTGTGTTTAAGAACAGTGACTAGAAGTTTTTATCTTTGGATCTGCACTTTGGTGGTGTTTTTTTTTGTTTGTTTGTTTGGTTTTTTTTTTTTTGTGTGGACGTACCCCAGAGTCATCATTCAATGGCTCCACTAGGTGGCAATGTGTACTTGAAAAAGATATAAATGTACCATAGTTATCTCAAAACCAGCATTTGTGAAGATCCAATGTTGAAAAAGTTTTCCATTGCTCTCAATGAAAATGTACCAGCACAGGAAGATATCACTGACCTTCTGTTCCATCTGGAAATGTGTATTCGCCCAACAATCAAGTGGCAGTTACTTTCTTTGCAGCTTGAAAACTCTACAGACAACCATGGTGCACTGCACTTTCAATCTCTGCTATAAGTCAAATCACATCCTTTTCAGGCCTACAGAGTTCAAAAAGTCCATCTACTTTCACATGAAAAGTATATAAGGACAGAACCTATCCAACAAACTGCTTTGGTCGAAATATGCTGGTGCCATGCATTTTTCTCAGCTCTACATACTTTCACATTCTATCACTCTTGAATCTAAACTGAAAAGTTTCCAGATACAGTTTGTACAGATAAGCATGGCAGGACCAAAAGTTTGCTCTCACCTTGATTTCTACATTTGTAAACTTGTATTTGGTCCGCGATCAAGTGGCAGTCTTTTCCTCTTGAACTGCAGTCACACTATGGAACTCTGCATTTGGCTGTATGCACCCACCATCATTCACTTTAAGTCTCACACAACCTGATACAATTCTTGCACAGAACAGACACAGTTGCAGAATCTCCCCTTCACCTCACAGACTGTCATGTACACACCTCTCACTGGTGATATGCACCTTCCTTTGCATCATTGCATACTGTCACCTTTTTTCACTCTGTCAGATCTCAGTTTCAAATCTTAAAATGTCCAACAGATGCTCCCATTAAAAAATGGTGCGACACCAAAACCCCAGCACTGGTGTTAACCTTCCCCTGCTGCCTATAAACTATAACAATCACATGGTTGCCATGCACTCTGCTTCTTAAGTACTCCTACCATCAAACTCTTGCACTCTGAATCTAAACTGAAAAGTTTCTGGCTACAGCTTGCACAGATAAATGTCCAAGGACAGAAGGCACACTCTGACCTTGTTCCTTACATTTGGAAACTTTTATACACATCACAATCATGTGACAGTCACTTTCCAATTACAGCTAGTCAACTGCAGTCACACTATGCATGCTCTGCACTTTCCTACTCAGCTGCATGTACCATCATGTACTTTCAGTTATGCAGAGACAAATGTGTCCATGTGACTTCAAGCACAAATGTATGCCAGAACAAAAACAGTTGCTGGATAATTCATTCTCCTGGCAGCATTCAACAACACACCACACAGAGGGGCTACACACCTTTTGTTCTCAGCTATACATTATGTCTCATTTTTTCACTCTTGTGTAACCTAACTTCAAACCTTAAAACATCTAGCTCTGATATGAATGGCTTGAGAGCAAAATCACAGCACTGGCCTGCACATTCCCCTTGCACACTATAAACCACACCAAAAACACTACTGAGATCTGTTATACACTTTTCTTCTCAGCAACCACATCCTATTCAATTGCTCTGCATCTAAAGCTAAACCAAATTGTTTCCAGATAGAGCTTGAATAGGGAAATGTGCTGCCACAGCAAGCTTCCACTGACCTTCCCCCTTACAATTGCTAACTTACATTCCAATGCATTCAAGTGGCAGTCACTGCCTTCTTGCAGCCTGTAAACTGCACACACCTAATGGTATTCTTCATATTCATGCTCAGCTATATTGATCATCATGCACTTCCAGGTTTGCCGAGGTTTTTTTGTGCATCTGTCTCACACATAGAAAAACATTCAGCCATTACTGCATTACCCCTTCTCATGGCAGCCTTTCAAGTACACACACCACACAATGGGGCTATGCACTTTCTTTGAAGGTATGTGTGCCATTATATTTTTTCCCTCTTGCAGATCCCAGTTTCAAACCTTAAAACCTCCAGCAGCTACTCCAATACAACAGATTTAAGAATAGAAGCCCACTGATGGTGTTCACTTTCGCCTCTGTAGCATGTGCACTGCACACATCCTGGTGGGCTCTGCACCCTTTTTTACCTCAACAATACATCATACACTTTCAGTCCCACGGAGTCCAAAGAGTCCATCTACCTCTCACTCAGAGAAATGTGGCAGGACAGAAGGCACTGCTGAATTAGTCCTTCTATCTCCAAGTCTTTCAACAAACCATCACAATCTTGGCCTATGCAAGGAGGAAGTTCAGCGAAGGCTGTCTGTCCTGGCACATCTCTTTACAAAGTTAATGTGCTCCAAGAGGAAGGTGAGACTTTCAGTCTCACAAAGTCCAAAGAGCATCTTTGCTCGTTTGCTGGATGGACTACTCTCTCTCCTTTAAAGATACATGAAATGTCATAATTTTTTACTCTTGTAGGTCCCAGTTTAGAAAACTAAAACATCTAAGAGTTGATCCCATATAAAAAGTCCTCCAACAAAAATCCAGTGCTGGCCTTCACCTTCCCTTTGGAGCATATAAATCATGCCAAACACACTGCTGCAATGTGTTTTGTTTCTCAGCTCTAGGTACCATAACATTCTCAATCTGGTAGAGTGCAAGAAATTCTAGCCACACTTCAATCAGAGAAATGTGCCAGGACAGAGACCTTCCTCCTTAAATTTGAAAGCTTCCATTTGCACTACAAACAAGTTCGCTCACATTCCCTTACAGCCTGTAAACTGACCCTATGATGGTCAGCACTTTTATGCACTTCCAGTCTTGTATAGGTCAGAATTGTGGAAGTTTGTTGAAAGGCTTGGAGATATAAGGACTAATCCAGCAACTGCTTCTGTCCTGGTACATTTCTCTGAGTGAGAGGTAGATGGACACTTTGGACTCTGTGAGATTGAAAGTGTGATGGTGCATATAGCTGAGGAAAAAGAAAAAGAATAGACACTAAACAGGGGAAGGTGAGCACCATTGGTGGTCTTCTGTTGTTAGACTTGCGGTATGAGAGCAACTGCTGGGTGTTTAAAGTTTGAAACTGGGATCTGTGAGAGTGAAAAAAAATGGGATGGTACTTATAGCTTCAAAGGAAGAGTATGTACAGCCCCAGTGTGTGGTGTACTTGAAAGGCTGCCACGAGAAGGGGTAATGCACTAACACAGTAAGGCTTCTGTTCTGACACATTTTTCTGTGCAAAAGATGGACACTTTAAACTCTGCAAGCCTGGAAGTGCGTGACGGTTGATATCACTGAGGATGAATATGCAGAACACCATGGTGTGTGTGCAATTTACAGGTTGCAAGAAAGCAGTGACTGCCACTTGAATGCAAATTAGCAGTTGTTAGGGGGAAGGTCAGTGAAAGCTTTCTGTGCTGACACACTCTATTTGAGCTCTATCTGGAAACAATGTTGGTTTAGCCTTAGATTCTGAGATTCAGAGAATATTATGGTCCATGCAGCTGAGAAGGAAGGTGCATAACGCACCACTGTGTTTGGTGTGGTTTACATGCAGCAAGGGGAAATTGCAGAGCAGTACTGACTTATTCTAATACATTTCAGATGGGACCTTTTAGTTCCTGGACGTTTGATGGTTTGAAACAGATCTGTGAGAGTATAAAAATGTGATGGCACATATAGTTGAGAAGGAAGCTGTACAGTCCCAGTGTGTTGTGCGTAGTTTTAAGGTTGCTAGAAGAGGTAATATAGGAACTCCTTTTGTCCTGACTCTTTCTTCTCTGAGAGATATAGGTGGACAATTTGTACTCTGTGACACTGAATGTGTGGAAAAGTTATTGCACTGTGAATACAAGTTTTCACAGGTAAGGGGGAAGGTCAGCAAAAACTTTCCATGCTGGCATATTTATCTGTTCAAACTGTAGCTGTAAACTATTTGCTTTAGCTGTGGACACTGTGACATTGAGATATTGTGATGGTATCTTAAGTTGAGAAGGACAGTGTGAATCACCAGTATGTTTGGTATAGTTTATGTGCTGTATGGGGAAGACCAAGGTCAGCACAGGGTTTTTTTTTCTAGGATCATTGTATGGGAGCAGTTGCTGGACGTTCTAAGGTTTGAAACTGGGACCTGTAAGAGTGAAAGACTAGGATGGCACCTAGAGCATACCTGCAGGGATATGACGCAGTTCTTTGTACATGAGTTACATGTTGAGCCAGCAAGATTGTTCTCAGCTGACACCTTCCAGGAGAAAGGGGGTCTGAAAGGCTGTTGAAACTGAAACTAGGACACCATGGAAAGCTTAACCCAAATGGCAGTTTTTTTACCAAAAGAGTGGCCAAGTAAACAGGAAAAAAACCCCAAAAACCAAGAGAGAGAGAAAAGAGGAAAATAAGCTCTCAGGTATAAACACCCGAATTGCCCAGGTGTTTTCCTATAGGGTTGTCTTGCCAACCCCAGAATGCCCAGACTTCCCAGAGCAGTGGCTCCATCCTCAAGGGTCACCTGGCTCCTCGCAAAGTCAGGCCCCCATGCCAAAAGGCAACGTTGTCCTGTCATGTGAAGTGAGCAAGCCTGAGCATAAGCCACCTGTTTTTTATCTAAGTTGCCAAAGTGACCTCTGCCTGGGCAGCCGTGGCCAGTACCTCCCAGATAGAGGTCCTCGGCACTGTCCCCATTATGTAATTGCCATTTCTATGCACGTGTGCATTTCTTTGCGCCTGCACAGTATATTTCAGAGGGTCTTCATTAAATGAGGTGGGGAACTTTCATCATCCTCCTCCTCTCTTTCTCCTTCAAGTGCCCCTGAAGGGCCATCAGCCAATAGTGAGAGCCCAATTATTTTTAGTGTAAATTGTTAGTGGACCTTATAACATTTGCTTGCATGCTGATTTTGTGCTCCTTCTTTTCACCGTTAGTTCAAAACATTAAGTCAAAAATGGAACCCGTGAGAGATCTGGTAACCAGCTGTCTTACTACTGTGGATATAGATAAATCAGTTCTTACTGTCAAGTAATGACTAAAACTACTTGAAAATAAACATCTAGTCCAGATTATTAAACTGTATTGTCTTATGTTGAAAACCAGAGTCTGGCAAATGAACAAGTTCTGTCATCTAAGGAGCTACTCTAAAGTACTTTTTGTGTTTTGCGTTTATTGTTATAAATCCTGAAGGGACAATTCGGGCTTTAAACTTCTCTTCCTGGGCACAAACGGCTTTCCTAAAACATTTCATTAGCAGAAAATATCTGAAATTATTTTTCCTTATCTTCTAAGTAGTGATAGTATTAATATTAAAAAGTTACAACTTACATCTCAAATTCAGAGACTCGTCTGTTCATGTTCTTTTACCACCATATGTAAAACGGTGTTTTTTGACTAGTGGGAACATTTCTTTATATATAAAATAACTGCTACCAGATTACCCTTTCTTTGACTACAGAGTAAAATTGTTTTCCAGAACATCAAAACATGATGTTATAGTTTCAAAACTCAGTTGGAATTCCTTCCAAAAAGCTTGGAGCCAATGCCTTAGTGTCAGTAAAGACAGTTAACAAACGGCACAATGAATATGGATATCCTGATGTTAACTGCTTTAGCCAGAGCCTTTTGTTCTGATCTCTCCCCAGGCCAGAGGGGGAGGGAAGATTGGCTCGGGTGGGGGAAGGGGTCAGGGTTTCTGCCCTTTCTGCACAGGTCAGGAGCGCAGCTCTCAGCAGAGTGAGTGAGAAGGGGGGCACACTGATCCTGACATCACTGGATAGCCTGGACTGTGTTTTTATTCCCCTCCCTAACTCGACCATTTATCCATGAGCGATCGTGGGCGCCATAGGAGCGGCTGCGAGGAAAGAGGGAGAGAGAAAGAGCACCTGTTTGCTGCCCCTGTGGAAACGGGATTGCTGCTACTTTTTCTTTCCACGCTGATTCTCATGGGAGTTGACTTGGGGACTGTGCCTACCATCTCATTTGAGAGAGAGCCCAGCTGGCTGGGCACAACATCACCACCTGCTGTCTGTAATTATAACTGCAACCCCTGAGAGGGAGGGGCCAGCAGCTGAGGCGCAACACCGCCACCTGCTGTCCATAGATACAATTGCATTCCCCCTCCTCCCCCCCCTTTTTTTTTGGGACGTAGCCAAAAGACCTTTTACCTGTTTGCCTTGTTGGTTTTTTTTTGTGTAGGGGTGTGGTTATTACAAACTGTTGTTGTTTGGTTCCTTCTGGATATATATATGTGTATTGTGGTTAAGAACTCTTATCCTTTTCATATATGTATATATTTCTAATTAAAGTTCTGTTTTATAAATTTAAAGGAGAGGGATTGTTTCTTGCCCAATATAGATATCTTAGTTCTCCCCTTGAACTAAGACACATGATTTTTGTTTTTCAGTAGTCAAAAAACCTGTTACAACTAATCCTCTCATAGGGAAGGACAGCTACAGTTTAATTTTAGCCACTGGGTACCTGTGCCTTTTGGATCCAGATTCTGACTTTGCAGATTTTCATGTAATGTATTTCAGAGTGGCTCTTGGGAGTGATCTTGTAAAGCTGCTAAAATTGGATTCTTTCCAGTGGCAGAAATGGAATTATCTCTAATGAGATTTTCAGAATCATGGAGAGACTGCATATATTCCTCACTATATGCATGCAGGCAGGAATATAATGGAATGGATGACTGTTTATGAACTCTTTATTCTAGACAGATCATAACTTATGATAATGAGTTAACTTTTCTTAGATCAATGTGGATTTTACAGGATATATGTATTCTGAAATGTTTCAGTATTTTCTGTACTAAATAGAACCTTTAAAACAAAAATCAGTAAAGAATAAATTTATTCATAAGCCATTAAATATTACCTTCTGTTGTGATTTAGGAATGGTACTTCCAAATTTAACATTCTCTCTGAGACAAACCATGAGCTACTCACTGTTTGAGATAGGAACAGTTTACTGGAAACAACCATGAGGTAAGAAAATTAAAAGCAACAGCAGCAATACTAATGACGGAGAAATACAAGAAAGAGCCAAGCTATTCACACAGAAATCTCCCCTGACCTACTCATGCCCTCTCCCAGCTACTGAAAAAATTAGCCCTGTCCTGGCTGAAACCAGGACACCTCCAAATGTTTTATATAGACAATCTTACACAATCTTATAGACAATGTTTTTAGGAACTTCTTTTTTAGGTAATAGTAGGGGTAGATAGCTCTTTTGTGGAAGATATTGCTACTGAGGAGGCAGTTAGTTTTCACTGAGGAAGCTTTCCTGTCTGGAACAAGGCATCTTTCCCAGACAGTTTTGAAATGTTTCTCTGCATGCATTCTGCAGAAGGTTGCTCTCTGGGCACAAGAGCGATAACACTCACAGATGCTCTGCAAGGCCTTGGCAGCCAATGGGGATGCTGAGGAGGCGAAAGTGGGAAAGCGATAATAAAGCTGAGGCATGAATGAAAGCCTTGCTATTTTACTTCTGCTCTGAGGCCCTGTGCTGGAAGTACAGCTCTGTTAGGATCTATAAGTTTTCGGCATTCCTGCCTCTGAAAAAAACCTTTTCAATCCTTTCACCTGCTTTCTGTTCTTTGGGGGAACACTTGCTTATATTTTGCTTTACAGGAATGATTTTTGTAGGTGTTTGAAAAGAGTGGTTAATAATATGGCTTCTTTCAATTAAAACCAAAACACCTGTTTATTCTTGAACTTACTATTGCTGGATGTTACTCTATCAAAAAATTAGACAAGGGTATCATTACAAGTAATTAACTCACTGATGATCATATGTTTTGCTGTAGTTTAGGAACACTTTTTCAATGTGACCTTTGATCTGTCTGTGCATTTGAGAACACTCTCCTGGTAATGGAGTTCTGCAATGCATAGTTCAGTTCGAAGAGAACTCAGAAATGGAAACGTGTTTAGACATGATTGAGTGTAGCCAGAAGTCTAAAAACATTCTCTGAAATTCCCTATAGTGCCACTTTAAGTGTAAGTTTAGAGACTTTAAATGAAAGTGTGCTAAGTTTTCTTTGCAGAGTGTTATTTAAATAGAAGGATTCTGGATTAATTTAGCAGCCAGGTCTGTTCATTCAGCCATAAGCCATGTTGTCAAGGAAACTTAATTACACTTTAAGTGGAATGTAAATGAGTTGTGACACTACATCATTTCACATGAAAGGTTCATTACTTACATTAACTGCACAATACTCCCTCCTAAGCATAGGGGTCATTAAAATTTCTCTATTTTTTAACATGGTTGCATTGGACTATGGTTTTTACTTTTAGCATGCCTTTTCCAACTGTATGTTTTTTCCTTAATCATTTAAGCTTTAAGCTGTTGAGTTTATTAAATGAGTTGCACCTGAGGAGCATAGAAGATACCAAAATAAAACCTTTTAAGGCCCCCAAAACTCCCACTTTGAATTTATTTGTCGTCTTCTGAGTTTTCATGTGTGCAGAACTGTAGCATGTACTTCAATATATGTCCCTTAGAAGGAATGCACATTTCTCGCTTCTTTCTCAGAAAAAAATAGAATAAATCCCATTATTCTTAGCAGTTTACTGTATTTGTTGAGTCATGATAAATAATGATGATGGAATGAAATGAAATGTGTTTATAGTGACTCAACATGATGGCATTTGATTAATTTTTTGTTATTCTGAAGTAAGAAAATAACTTCTAGTGGTATGATTTAAACTCTTAGACCAGCTCCATAGTTCCTTGGTAGTTTGATGCCATTTACCAATTGACCTGTATTGATGACATAGGTCAACAGGACAGTAGCTGCAAGCAGTGTTGTCTTTAAGTCTTAATTCAGCAAAAGACTTAATGTTCATCTTAGTGCTCCTCCACATAATGTCCTCTTTCTTGCTTTAAAAAGGAGAGGGGGTGTGTGGGAGAGAATCTTGGTTTTCTGGCACAATAGCGTGATCATTTAAGTTCATTAATTATTCTGCTTTGCAAGAATATCACATCAATATTGACAATTATTTTGAAATATCCCTCAGGTTTTATTTTCAACTTGCATACTGAAGCCAATTGATACCACTTTGAAATAACACTGAAGTGGTCCATTCTCAGGAAGTCCTGCAAATATATTTAATGAGAAAATAAATATTTGTGCTTATTTTATTATCAGCAAACTAATTTTTCTTGCAAGTTCACACTAAACTAGATTCTAGTTAAACTGTTTATTGCTGCTCTTGAAGGCAAGACTCTCAGGCATTATCAACACCTCACTGTTAATTCAATAATTGCCAATTATTCTAGTAAACCTTATTCCATTTTACTGGATTTGGTGCTCAAGAAAAATGCTAATATGATATCCTTGAAAATATCTGACAAGCATGTTTATTGCTAATTCCCATGAGTTCCTGAGGAACTTACTCTACCCCTGACCGCAGAGGGTGAACCAATGGTTCTATCTCAATACTTACTCAGTCTGCTGTCAAATACAGAGCTTGAACTAATCCTTTGGTAGCATCACATCTCCTGCTGAAGTCAGCAGTGTCACTATAGAATAGAGTGGGACTACTCCTTGAAATCAGTGGGCCTACTCTCAGCCTTAGTTCCATTATGGCTTTGGTAAAAGTGATAATTGGAAAAGTTCAAATAAAAGATATATTAGGTCAGCAATCTACCTCAGTCCTAATTTTATGCATCTCTGAAGTATGTATATCAAAGGCTTATTGAGTGCAAAATGAAATTTAGAATGATATCCAAGTTCATAAGCACTGTTTGGCTTGTTGCTGTGGCCCTAGCAACTAAGTAATTTGCTTTTCCCTAGGGAGACTTTGAGTATCATCACAGAGTCTCCTCATTTCATATCTTTCCCTTCTGTCACATTGGAACACAGAGAAGCTAAGATTGGTTTCCCACTAAGTTTGAAAAAATGTAGTCCTTTGAAACTTGTGAGAATGATAATCCAAAATTTATGTGCTGCCTTGTTTTTATGTAAAAATGCACTTATAACTAATATCTGTGCTGAAAATGGTTCTATATAACTATGACCATACCATCAACAAATGTTTATCTTGCTGCTTCTTAGAAAATTGGTCATTCTGTAAATATGCCTTTAGTTTCTAAAAATAGAACACATTAGAAAATGGAAACAAAACTTTTTTGAGGCATTTGCTCTTTTATTAGTTTATATGTTTGTGGATATACTCCCAGACCAATGAAAAGGGGGACAGACTTTAGTTAAACTGAATGAATAGAGAATATGGCATTATGAACTTAGTATTTAGGACTTAGAACTTAGTATTCACAAAAGTCACATGTGGTGCAGTCATGTGACTTGTACAGGCCAAGGCAAAAGCTGGTTCAGAACCTGTATTGTATTGTTCCATGGGTTTTATTTGGGTTCTCTACGAAGAAATACAGACCTCAAGGTGCAGTTAGCTCAGGACTCATTCCTGCAGTGCAGTAAAAGCAAAAGCAAGGAAAAAAATGAGAATTTTAGTTCATGGAGAACTGGTTCCTCACAACAACGTGATATAGTTTTGGTGGACACAAAATTTGAAAGCTTCACTTTTTTTACAGGTTGGTGTATTTTTCAGGAATATTTGAAAGTTTAACTAAATAAAATAAAACTGCAGTTTCCTTTAATAGTATCCCTTAAGAGCTGAAATATTCTAAAATACAAAAATTTGCCTTTAAAAGCTTTGCAGACATTACCTGTTTTTAGCTTTCTAATGCAGTGAAAAGGGAATTTTGCCTGATGGCTATTTAACTTTTTGGTGTTATGTAGCATTTTCTTCTCTTCAAACAGTAATCAATGATTTGGGTTTTTTTCTTCCTTCTTCCCCCATTCCCCCATCTCCAGCTTTTATATTTTTTGAACAAGATACGTACAAGAGATAGTGCACTAAAGATGAAGAAGGAGTTGGCTCTGAAGGCAGGATGCTGTTTATTGTACATTTCCAACCCAGATTGAGTGTCTGAAGGCTGGACTGAAAAAGGGGGTGGTGAAAAGTCTATTATTTTCCCCTGAAGTAAGAAGGAAAGGAACAAAAAAATCTTAAGAGGCAGAGGTTTAAGGAGTAACTATGATACTGTGGTCTTCGGAGGACATTTCAACCTTTTCTTTTTTGTTTAGACACCACATCATTTATCTATACTGGATTTTTTTCCAGACTCAGATGAGTCCAAGCTCAGAGTAGATAAATGAAGAGAGCCCATGCTATGTATTAAAGAAGTTCCAAGAAATCCCTACAAAAGATCTTCAGAATAGGAATTAGAGTGATTGAACAGGTGCAGACAAATGTCAGCATGAACTAGAAGATACAACTTAAATTTAGTGAAAGATAAATTTAATTACTCTAGCAATTATAATTAGGATTACTTATTTTAATAACTTCAATGAAGAGTGTTACCTAAATGTATTTTCTGAAGAAGAAACTGTGCTAGTAGTCATGCAAGTACTAGTACAGAAAGAATGACATTCTTTCACTTTACAGAATTGACCTTCATATCTTTGCACTCCAGGTTACAATTGGAAGTTTGATGATATTGTCTCTAACTACTATTAAAACTACTATCAAAACTAACTAATGTAAAAAAAATTCTGAATTTTAATATTTTCACTTAAACTTAGTAGTAGTTGATTCACTAGGGCTCAGACTACACATATTCCATTCATGACTACCTAGATGTGAATAAGGAGCACAAATGCAGAGATCTTCTGTAGATAAAAACCCCAAAAAACTTCTGAGGAAAAGCAGCTTACATTATTTTGCACTTTGAAATTGTTTTTCTCTTTTGTTAATATTTGAAACTTCCCATTAACATAGTTCAGTTCTTGAGTTATATTTTGTAATAAATTTAGATTTTTTTTGTTTACACATCAGATTACTATTTATTTGCAGTTAAGGTAGAAAAAATACCTTTCCAGTATCTGAGAGAACAGAATTATTCCAGGCAGTGCAACTTGTCCAGTGCATTAACAATACTTGTATTTAAAACTTTTGCCCCATTACTAATTATTGCCATGCAAATTGTTAGCCTTTCTAGAATCCCATAGGCAGATAATTGCTAGAACTACTGAAAAAATGTTAATACTTTCAAAAATTACTGGAAATTTGTTGGAATGATCCTGAATCTAAAATTTGTTTACTTATATTTAGCTAGATAATATCCTAGTGGCCACCTGAAATGTTTTGGCCTGTTTTGTATGCTAAACTCTATGGTAGTAAAACAAAATACTGATAAAGAAGTATTCTGGTCTCATTTGATTCTGTGTAATCTTAAAGTGGGACAAGACACAAGTTAAACATCTGCTATGAAAAACAAATTTCAGGACTTTGAGATCAGCCTTCAAACCTTGTATTAAAATAACTGTAAAATTATTCCTAAGGAAGCATGTATTGGGCATAAAATGGACTATTATAGAATTAACAAATAAGGATCTCTAGTAATACTGCTCAGACATAAAATTGCACAGAGTCAGAAATTCAGTACAGTTGTGTACAGTATCTTAATCAGTTTTGGGGAATAAAAAGTATACCAATAAATCACTTGTTGGTGTAGATAATAAATACTGCATAATTTTCTCTAAGCTAGAGAAAAGGTTATACACAATTTTTTACTCAAACTCTATGATTTATCACAATATTCAGCATTGACTTCCATGGTTGCTGAGGGCCAGAATGCCAGGGAGTAAGGGATCTTCAAAGTGCTTTTCTGTGTGATTCTTTCTCTCAGTTGTCCCTTTCCTGCTATCTATTGTGTCTATTGCTTTTGCAGAGCAAGGTCAGTTGAGAGAAATAGGCAATGACACTTTCCTTTGCTAGACTGGCCTTTGTAACTCATACTGGGGAGGGAGGATGAGCATGAAGAGGGAGTGGCAAATGGGAAGACCTAACCTACTACTGATATATGTCTTGAAACAAAAGGTAGTAAGTAAATAATTACAATTATTTCAAGGATCCCACCTTCAGCACCTCCCAAGGCACAGCAGTTATGAACTTCCTGAATTATTATTTACAGTATGCTTTTATAATTGTAATATTTTCCCTTTTTCTGGAGTTTTTGAAAAATTTCTGAAGTTTCTGAAAAAAATGCCATAGTATTTAGTAGTAATAGTGATAACATTTGAAAGACCATGATTATTGAACTAAGGGAAAAAATTACTTTCCTTGAAAAAATAAAATGTTGACTATAAATATTATTCAAAGTGTTCTAGATGAAGGAAGTGTGGTAAATGAATAGCTTGTTTTGCTTTGAATAGTAAACTAAAAGCTAAAAATTACAAATATTTATATTTTAATAGAAGCATTAGGGTACATTTATGTCTTTACACTTATAATCTATAACTCGAAACATTATTTTAAAGTAAATTTTATAGGTATTATTTTTCTGCAATGAAATTGCAGAGAAGGTGGGGAACATTACAGATTAAAAGCAAGTTGCAGGAGACAGTTAAGACTAGACATTGCCACTATTGTGTTGAGTTGTATTTTATGCTAAATTAGTTTAAATGGGACTGTCTTGGGGCTTTCATCTCAATAAGATTTAACCTTAAATAGGAGTCGTGCTATGCCCACAGTGGTCTCTAATTTAATTTTTTTCCTTTGTGGCTGTCTAGATCAAAATTTTTTCCTGTATTTTTGATATAATGAATTTTATGTCTATGTTCAGAGAATTTAGACTCTGACCCCTTTTGCTTTAATGGGATGAAATTATAAATTATACCTCCTTGGATTTTTTGTAGTCACTATAATCTCATGAACACTACAAAACAAGGCTAAAGCTACATGAACTCCTCTTTTCAGCACAAAACAATACTGTTTTCACTCAAACTCATGTGATGAGGAAGAGTTGCAAAGGTGCCAGAAATTTAGATTATAATTCACACTGGGGACTGGTAGTCTTTCTCTCATTTACATTAGCAGTGTAATTAGCAGTCCCATCATAACAACATATAAACTATAAAAAAACCGTTGAATTTTTATATTTTAAGAAATGAGACAAGGCTTAGTTTGAAAAAGAGGACATTGATGATACTACATAGTAAGTGGAGTATGTGAACTCTGTTAGGGACATGTATTCCAGAAAGCCTGTTACTCTTTAATCAAGATGGTAGAAGTGGCTTCATATACTTACAGATTTAATTGTCTCTTGCTCTTCCAGCCAAGGACACTCATCTCATGTTCATTGCATCTCTGTTGTGGGGCCTCGGCTAATATCATCTCCCTGCTAGATGTGCAAGGGAAAACATTAGAAAGTGTTTAAATCAATGAAGCCAACAAATAAACTGCATGTGGCTGATGCAAGACCTGTCAGTAGAAAATAGAGGGCCCCAGAATAGTTGACTATTTCAATTTAAGCTACTGAGGATTATTTTTTCAGGCATCTGATTCCTTATTCTGAGCGCAGCTCATTTATTGTGGTATAATTTCTTTAGTAGTTCTGAAATATTGATATATAAGGCAGTTTTCTGGATTGAGGATCAAATTTTATCAGGTTATCTACAAATATTCCCCTGAAATTTTTGTCTTCTCTTTCTCTCAGACAGCTCTCTTACATTACAAGGCAATAATATATTTATTGTTTACAAATTAATAATTACTTCAAATTCTGGTCACATTGGAGAGCGAGTGAATTCTACCTAAAACAGAGGAAAAGTAGTGGAGCCTTTTGAATTTCAAGAGGTAAGTATAATTCAGCATTATTGTAAACACAATAAAAATCATGGATTTTTATGGCTCTGATACAATTGTAATGATCAGTGCAGGAAATCAATGAAAGGCATATTATTACACTTTCCACCTTTTCTGGCAAGATTATTGGCAAATTATTTTAGAACTTAGTGATCACACAACTCATATTTATCAACCTAAGTCTTTATTTAAGGACTGTAATATTAAAGTAAAAATGGAGCCAAAAAACTTACCCTGAGTACATAATTTTGAATGATGCTTGGCTAAACACTTGAGCTATAGCATGGAAAGATGTCTGTGTCTGCATTGCAGCCTGCCATCTCCACATGCTTTGGTAAAAAGCCAGGCAAAGCATGGTTTGTGCCAGTAAAGTAAATCCTGTAAAAATCTAACAAATTAAAGACCTTGCTTAAATGTCACTAAACATGTTTTGTGGCTTCTGTGATATAGAGTACCTATGCTTATCTTCTCTACAGAGAAAGTATTGCAATGTCCATTCCAGTGAGTGATACAGCCCATTTCTTCCACGATGTGTAATACGTTCGTTTGTTCCTTGTTACCTTTAATCAGGCAGTGAAAACCCCAGAGTGTAGACTTTCAAGAATGGAATTGGGCTTCATCCTGTACTTTGAAAATAGAAAGACTCATAATAAAAATGAAAGCTCATGTAGGGTGTGACCTAGTTTTTACTGAATCTTATTTTAAAATAAAAATTAATTTGTCTTTTTTGTTAGCTTTCCTTCAGTGTTGCAAATGTTTACTTCAAGATTTTATATTTTTGGAGATACCCCTCACAAAAAAGTAGATGGTATGTCTACAATCAGAACATACTATTAGCCTTAGCAAGTTCCAAATCCTTTTTCACATTGCTTATATTAAGCAGATATTGTTGATTGCATAGAGTACTTAAAACTTTTGTTCTAGTCTTATTAGTCTTATTGTACATATTAGTCTTAATTTTATCACAAATTTTCCATAGTCCATTCTGTACACCTGTGCACTGTGAGACTGAATATATCTCACTACAGCTTCTGGAGAAATGAATTTCTTATAAATAATAAATAATAATTTATTACCTAATACTCCACCCACTTGAACTTGATGCTCTCGTTAATAAAAGAAGAAAAAGATACCGTTACTACCTTCTAGTTCTAGAGGATTTTGAACCATTTTTTCCACTGCATTTACTGGCTGCTTCTAGGGAGTTAGGGGTGTGCCTTGAATGACTTAATACACTTTTTAAAAAAAATAAAATCCCAGTCCTGTAAAATACTTCAAGTTAGAAACTGTCTATTTACTTTTTCTTTTCTTGGAACTAGGTGCAAGAATAATCACAAAAGACTCTGGAATGAATGTATGCCATAAATATTTTTAATAGGATTTCCTCTGCAATTTAGCATGATGGTAAATAGGCTATTATTTTAAAGTACCATTTTACTTTTCTAGCAAGCAGCCCGCAGCTTTGGCATCTGTAAGCCATCCTGACACCCATGCTTGTGAATGGTGTCTGCAAACAAATTTTTGGTGATTTCATTCTAAAATTTGAAATATTGCACCTTAGAACAAAGTAACTTTTGGTTCATGGTAGGCTTTTTTTAAACCTCTAGGTTTAAATCCGTAGTATCCTGCAGGTGGCAGCAAAGTACATGCAAGAGAAATAAAGTGAATGCTAATGCATAAAAGTCCAAGAGATTAATGATGCTCTGCAGTACTGATGACTTCGTCTAAATGCATCAGCCTCTTCTAGCTTCAAATGACAATTCAGGTAAATAGAGGATTGATTTATTTATCTATTTATTAATTATATTTGCCAAAAATGCACTGAATTCAGCATTCTACATCTTCATTTTTAGCAGAAGATGGAAGTTTGCAGTCTTTCTGTTTCCTTTTCAGTGTCAAGAAACTAGGGCAAAAAGTCTTTTTGATTAAATTTTTTCAGTTTTGTGCATCAACCCAACACAGTTCAAAACCTATCTTCACTAGTCTGCCTTTATTTTTTAAATAGCTTTTCTTAACCTGCAAATACATGTATTTCAATCCCTCTTGGTTTTCATGCCTTCAGCATTCATAGTGATATGATTAACTGGCAAGGTGATTCATACTCTAACAGGTTGCAAAGGACATCATATTAGACATCCTAAGAGCCCTCTTTACTCCAAAGTATACTTACAATAATGCCCCAGAGACATGAGTTATGACTGCTGTTGCTGGAATAACAAGAACCGTGAGTTCTGGTAGAAAATTTATTAAAATGAGAGAAAACTCCTGGCTGCCAAATTGTAGCTGTTGGTTTCCATGTTAAACTTGTTTGTCAAAATACTATTGTGTGGAATCAATAAAAGCTGTAGACTGTTCTCCTGCAGCCTAATGCAGAAAAGTTCATTTTAGACTGATCTAAATGGGCATTTTTTTTGTAAAGAATACAGCGCAACTTTTTCCAAATATGCAACTCTCTTTTTTGATTAAAACAGAAGGCCTGCAGCATGGAGCCAGCTATCCACAGACACAGTGTAGGAAGTGATGGAGCAAATTCTCTGTTGCCACTTCACTTGTGTGTCTAAATCCCAGCTTCTATGAAAGGCTTCAGGCCATCAAAAGATTTCATGTTCAGGAGAAACATTTCTCACTGTGTGTGGCCTCAGGAATGATAGTGTGGTTCTAGATTGCCTCCTTTGTGCCTGGTATGACTGAAGTAGCATCACTTTGCTACTTTTACCCTATTTGTGAGTTACTGCACAATTCACTATTTTATCTTACTATTATTTCCTCTAAAGCTTTCTGTCAAATAAAGGAATCATAAATGCTACTGATAGTTTTTACATATATTAGTGTGATAGAAAAACTACTGTTACAGCACATAACTATGTCGTAGCTAATCTGCATGAGCAGCTAGAAAACCCTATATTTTAAAATACAGGTTTAAGCCATCAGAAAAAATCATCATCATGGCTAGGCTTCACAAATGAAGATTTGGAAAGGGCTCTACCCATGCTTGCTGCAAGCGCGCTGATGGCAAAAAAGGACGATGAGAGATAGGCAAGTCTGGTTCCAAAAGGCTCAGTGGAAAGACTCCATAGGCAGTATTGGCAAGGCATGGTCTCCTTGGTGTTGTCTTTTGTCCTCAAGACTGATTCTGTGCATGTTCTCAAAGGAAGTAGCAGCATTATGGATGGTGTGTCTCCATGTCTCCCAACTGGAGGCCAGAGTGGACCATTGATGGTAGTCAAAAAGCCGAGACTGAGGTATTGTTTCAGGGAGTCCTTGTATCTCCTCTTTGGGCCTCCTCTCTTGTGGCAGCTGGTGGTGAGTTCACCACAGAGCACAATCTTAGAGAGGCGGTGATCCTCCATCCTGGAGATATGCTCTGCCCAGCGCAGCTGCATTTTCAGCAGCATGGCCTCAATACTGCTGAATACTGGTGATCTCTGTCTGTTCAAGAACAGACACATTACACACATAATCAGTCCAGTGATGTTTAGGATTGTACGGAGGCAGTGCTGATGGAAGTGTTTGACGAGTCACAGGTGGTGGCAGTAGATGACCCATGATTCAGACCCATATAAAGGAGTAGACAGTACAGCGACTCTGTAGACACTAACCTTTGTACTTTTCTTCAGGTGTTTATTGCACCAGATTCTTTTATGGAGTTTTCTGAAAGCTCTGCATGCCTTTGCTAACCTGTTGTCTATCTCTTTGTCAATCTTACCATCTGAGGAAATGATGCCTCCTAGATAGCTGAACTGCTGGACTGACTTAAACTCTGATTGACCTATGGTGATGTGAGGATGATGGCAGATTTCCTGAGGTGCAGATTGGTAGAAAACTTTAGTCTTCTTCAAGTTGGTTTCCAGCCCAAAAATCTCAGCAACCTCTGCAAAGCAGGATGTCAAACGCTGCAGAGCTGCTTCTGTGTGAGCAACGAGGGCGGCATCATCAGCAAAGAGCAGTTCATGAACAAGGTGATTCATGGTCTTAGTGTGGGCCTTCAGTTGCCTTAGTTTGAAGAGGCTTCCATCAGTACGATATAGGATGTAGATACTGTTTTCTTTATCGAGGTCTGCCATGGCCCTTTGGAGCATCATGCTGAAGAAGACTGTGAATAGAGTTGGTGCAAGACTGCAACCTTCTTTCACACCATCGGTTATTGGAAAAGGCTCAGAGAGTGCATCACCATATCTGACTTAGCCGCACTGATCCTCATGTAGCAGGATGACCATTTTGAGGACCTTGGGGGGACATCCTAATCGTTCCAAGATCTGCCACAGGCCTTTTCTCCTCACAGCGTCAAAAGCTTTGGTGATGTCAACAAATTACATGGAGTCCTTTGTTCTGTTCCCTACACTTCTCTTGCAGTTGTCTGAGAACAAATACCATGTCTGAAGTACTCCTGTTGGCTCTGAAACCACATTGGCTTTCAGGTGTCTTCTGCAATAGTGGGTACTAATCTGTTCGAAAGCATTCTTGCAAGGATTTTACCAGCAATGGAGAGCAAAGTGATACCTCGGTAATTTGAGCAGTCTGATTTTTCTCTTTCTTCTTGTACAGGGTGATGATGATTGCATCACGGAGATCTAGTGGTAGTTTGCCTTTTTCCCAGCAATGCACAATGAGCTCATGAAATTTATCATGGAGTGCTTGGCCTCCATGTTTCCAGACTTTGGGTGGAATTCCATCCACCCCAACTGCCTTGCCAGTTTTCACCTGCTGTATGGCCTTAAGAGTCTCCCCCATATAGGGGCTATATGCAATTAGTTTTTCAGTGGTTGTTGTGTAATGTGCAGAATTGCTGAGTCTTGGACTACGCGGTTGGCACTGCAGAGAGTCTGAAAATGTTCAGACCATTGATTCAGAATGGAGTTTTTATCTGTGAGAAACATTTGGCCATTTATGCTGAGTAGGGAGCTCAGAGTCTGGTGTGTGGGTCTGTACACTCAGAGTCTCATAAAATCCTCTGAGGTCAGCCAAATCTGTGCATAGTTTAGTCTTTCCTGCCAAGCTGGTCCACCACTTGTTCTGTATGTCTCGAAGTTTCTGTTGGAGCTTACTGCATGCAAGACGAAAGGCTGCTTTTCTTACAGGGTAAGATGGCTGAGCGAAGTGTGCTTGGTGAGCAGTTCTCTTCTTTGACAGCAATTCCTGGATTTCTTGATTTTCATCAAACCAGTCGTTCTTTTTCTTGGCAGAGAACTGTTTCGATCCTTGAGGGGAATAGAAGGACGGCACACTCCCAGTGGGGTGAAGCAGGAATGGCAGTTTATTGCGGGGCAGGGGAGGAGGGGGGCATCAGACTTACATAGGGATCTGAGGGAAGTTTCTAGAAGAGAGGTGGAACTTGAATGGAGACTAACAATACATGGGAATGGAGGGAAAGAACAAGAACAAATAGGGAAGATCGGGAGGAGATAACCTTACATGGCTGGGTTGCAACCCATCAAATACAAACCAAACAACTACAGGGTTACATTGGACCAACGGAGAACAAGGATACATAAAAGGAATTACAGAACTCTAATAATTAACATTTTAACTTTTTCTAATAAAGTGTAAAATATGAAGAAACAGAATCTTCTTTCATTTCTTGCTGGGAGATTGGTTATTCTTCTGGAGCAGAGACTTTACTAATTCCAACCCTTCTCCAGCCTCAGTATCACAATAATCTCATTCTGTACTTTCTTCTTTTGGTGGTAATTCCTTAACACCACAGAGAACCATAAGTATTCAGAGGACTGCAGGATGCTTTTTTTAACAGGCTGCCAAAGTGCTTCAAGAGAGGGATCTATGGAATGATCTTCAAGTCTAGTTTGAAGGTTTACCTGGAAGCTATCTCTCACTGTTGCTGTTTGAAGATTGTTAACATTGAGCCTCCTCCTTGGAATGCTGTCCCTCTTAGGTTTGGACTTAAAGTAGAAGTTGAGTTTGCAACACACAAGGTGGTGGTCTGTTTGACATTCTGCACTAGGCATCACTCGGGCATGACAGACATCATGAATATTTCTCTGTTGCACTAAGAAAAAGTCAGTGAGCTGCCAGTGCTTGGATCGAGGATGCATGCAGGTTGTCTTCAGGCTGCCGTTCTGCTGAAAGATAGTGTTGGTAATGGTGAGCTGCTGCTCTGCACAAAACTCTAGCAGGAGGTGTCCGTTGTCATTGCAGTTTCCAACACCATGCTTGCCTAGTACTCCCTTCCAGGCTTCAGAGTTCTTACCTACTCTGGCACTGAAGTCACCAAGGATTATGATCCTGTCATCTGCAGGAACCTTTTGGGTAAAGTGGCGCAGGTCGGTGTAGAATTTGTCTTTTTCAGCAGGATCAGCTTGGAGAATTGGGACATATATGCTGAAGAGAACAACATGTTGCTTGTTGTGTAGTGGGAGGCATAAGAAGATAATGCAATCGGAATGATCTGTTGGCAAATTTTCAAGTTTGGAGGCAACGGAGTTTCTAATCATGACGCCAACTTCTGAAAGGTGACTTTCAGTTTTGTGTTTGCCTGACCAATAGAGTGTGTAGCCAGCGCCCTGTTCTTTAAGGCTGCCAACCTCATGGAGATGAACTTCACTGAGAGCAGCAATGTCGATGTTGCATCGTGACAGTTCATCGGCAGTTAGAGCAGAACAATGCTCAGGACATCCACCATCTGCAAAATTGAGCATGGTTCTGATGTTCCAACATACTATAGTTAATTTGGGCACACCTTTGGAGACAGGTTTATGCCTTTGTCTTTTTGTCTTTCTTTGACTGCATTAGAAGATGCCTGTTGTCTGCGGCAAGCCAACCGTGTGAAGGGTGGAGATGAGCTTTGGTTAGACCACCTTTTCTAGGCCCCATCTGTGTGGAGCAAGCAGTGCTATCCTTGAAAAGGGCTGCTTAGTCATTCAGGATGTTGCCTAACCAGACTCTCATCTCTGGGGTCAATCTTAAGAGACCAATGTCCTGAACTGCAGGCAAGGTTGGGGCTGTGGCTTCCAGTGCACCTTATCACCTGTGGTTTTGTCCCTCATCTGTTACTACAGTGCTTTGTAAAAGTGGGTGTATCCTTTGAGCCTGCGCAGTGGATTTTTTAGGTGAGGCACAGTGTGCCTGGAACTGCCCCCACCCTTTACTCCTAAGGTTCATGTGCCAGAGCCTAGGGAGCTTAGACAGTGACAGGGAAGTCCTCAGGATGTAGGTTTAGTTAGAGCATCCTTCTCTTAGATGGATGGCCTTACAGAGCCAAGTGAGCTCCATCTGCCCGGGTTTGGAGTTGGAGTTGTCCTTCTCCTCGGATGGTTGCCGGGAGGCTCACGAGCCCATCCTGTCCATGGACAGATTTTGTCTGACCCTTCAGCTGAGACCTGACTAGCACGGGAGACCCTACCGGTGGCATGTACCACCACCAGCACAGCTTGCAATCTCGTAAGGGAACGCAAGCTTCTCCCCAGTGACAAGAGGGTGTCCATGGAGAAGAAAAAAATATTTTAGCTTTATTTAGAAGATTTTTATTTTTATTTAGGTGAACTGCAGAAATTCATTGTGCACAGCTTTTTATTTTTCATTGATTGACTATGGGTTTTTCCCCAAACATAGTGTTGAGCAGTAACATTCTAATTGATTTTAAATCTACAAAAAAACATCTTCATTAGATGGCAGATTTCTTTTTCATAACAAACTGTTAATCTGAGTTTTTTAAAAAAAACTGTACATGAATTTATTCTGAAATATGAGTTTCAACTAAATTGTTCACATCAGTGAGATCCCTCCTGAAGTTCTTAAAACTGTTAGTTATAATAACCTTTTTGTTTAGCTTATGGGAAGTTTAAGTTCACCTCAACCTTGTATATTAAGAGTTTCACATCACTTTTGCTAAACCCACTTTGAATTCAGATTAAAATTAATCCCAGGCAATATTTTGCTGAAGTTTATAAGGTATTTGCTGTCCAATCTTGAAAAGAGGAAAGGAAAAAATTTCAAAATTTGTCTCAGATGTAAAGTTGTGCTATGTAACATATTAATAAACAGAATCCAGAAATGTTTTCAACACACCAGAAGTTTTAGTTCAGGATTTATCTTTGTTACTAGAGGCCATTATTGTAGTCTCTGCATGAATTCAGGGGAGTTTTCCATTTATTTAAAAGTGGAATTGATGGTGAATTTCAGCTTCAAATACTTTTAAGTCTACTGTGTTAACTCACATCTCTTAATATGGTTCGAAGACTGCTTTCATGTTTTCACCCTTCTGAAATTTTTACTGGAAACAGTAAATGTCAGAATTATCTTAAGCATTTCCAGTCTGGAATTTGAGCCGTAACCCATGAAATTACTGTGTTTCATGTTTGTCTGCATACTATTAAGACTCTGTGGCACTGTTCCCTGCTGATATAAATGGAGGTCTAGTCATGTCAGTGGAATTTCTCTCCTTGATGCTGACACATAATCTAATATTTTTATTCAACTGTCAGAAAATTTCATCAACACAATAACTATTTGGTACAATTCAACTTAAAAAATAAAAAAGAAAATACCTTAATTACCAAGTCAAATAATTTTAAAGTTTTCCCATCCCTTTACCCTCATATAAACAGACAATCTGTCTATCCTCAACTGCAAGTGCATAGGGTCTTTTACAACATTACTCTCTAGCCATTACTCTTCCTTTTAGATTAGCAGATGCTCCAGACTGTTGTCAGACACACTGACACTAGTTAAAAAATCAGCAATACTGCATCTCTGTTAGTGCAAGAAGCAAATGTGATATTAACTTGGTCCTGAAAACAGTAATCTGGATAAAAAGATAGATAGCACAATAAAGTGTTTATGTGGGCTTTAATAATATAGGAAATGAAATGAACCAATTCAATGTGCTGAACTGGGATTTGCATGACTCTCACAGGCAATGCTGCATGGGCACCAGTAGGTAATTTACAAGGCTTCCTGCTGTTTGATGAAGCACAGGTGCTTCAGCTGTTATCTAAGGCAATGACAGTAACTTTTGTTGTACTCTAGACCTTCTGTAACTAGCACTTTGCTATATATGCCAAAATAATATTTTGCAGTGCTGACCCATGGAAAGCCTTTAGGTGGTTTTTCTCTTTTACCATTGCTCTTGTTTTTTGTCATGTCTCATTGTTATTTTGAAATCCATGAGATTCACTTTCTCTCTAATTTCTCAGCAATGAAGGTTGCTTCACTGTAGTTTTATTGCTATCAATTTTCTGCTAATATGTCACAAAAGTAAGGAGTCTAAAGTAATATTGAGAAGGTGAGATGTCCCATGGAAAGTGAGGTGCACAAAGGATTCAGATGGCTGCAGCAAATCTCTCATTGTGCCAATCTCTGGTATTTGTATTGTCTTTCTAAGCAGCACGGCATGTAGTAAAAATATGTCTCAGTCATAGTTTGGAACATATTCTCTATCCAGCTTTCCTTCAAGAAAGTTCACTCAGATTTCATCCTCCAGTTTTCATGACAGTGACTATCAATCAAAGTCATTGCCTACTGATTATCTGTGTACCCTTTGAACAGACTAGAGAGACTTTTAATTACTATTAAATGTTTGCCAAGTGTCAGTCAAGGTGCAGGTCCAGCATAGACACTGAATTGTAAGGAGAGGACACTTGAGAAAAGTAAATGAAATAAAATAAAATTAATTAGTTGGAAAAGCAAAGGTAATACACAAGGGGGAAAGATTTGAAAGAAGAATAGATTTTATTTTTATGGCCATGTGTGAAAACTCCTTTTTGTCTTGTGATCTAATATCCATGCCTGTAATTACACTGATTGAATGTTGGGAAGGAACTCTGATGAAAAAATGTTTTTTAGATTACTTTTTATTGGGACATCATTGTTAGAAAGAAACACAGTTCTCTGACTCTGCTCTTCATTAGTGCTCTTTCCCCTTTTGTCTTCTCTAGGTTGAAGAATATTGGGTTGACTTTTATGACAATAAACTTGCATAAGCGGGACCAGACTGAGGCAAAAGCTGGGCTTTTTGGTTTAAGCTGGGCTTAAACCAATATACAGTGTTGGAGTTTGGTAATTTGTTTTTTGGTGTTTTTTTTGGGTTCCCCCCTCTCCCTTCATTTATTTATTAAAGAAACTACAGAGATATGTGGAAATAAGGAAAACAGGTCAAGTTCAGTATTTAAGGATGTCACTGCTGTTTCTTCTCCAAGGCGTGCACTCATAAGTGAGCCACTAGCAGATAAGGTGTGACCCAAAGATCCAATTAATAGATTCTGCTGATGTATCCGGGCCCAAGCTGTGGGGTCAAATCAGATTACTTTGCCAGGTACTCATGGCTGGAACCTCTTGGATCCATGCTGCAGGGATACAAAGAGCTGTCCAAGAGAGGGTCAGATAAGCTTCTGGTTCCATCAGGTAAGTGCCAACACCAGGTTTTATATTAACGTCAACTTGCTTTACAACTGAAATAGCTTTGCTACAGCTTTTATCCACTGAATTCATTGCTACAACACATCCCTGCTCTGTAACAGAGTTGTATTTCAATTTCCTGCTTGAGTGAAATTGATTTCCACCCTTTACCTCCTCTGCCATGAGGAAAACATGTGGGATAGATAAATACATAGATAGATAGATTCGATAGATTGGATAGATTAGATAGATAGATAGATAGACAGATAGATAGATAGACAGATAGATAGATAGATAGATAGATAGATAGATAGATAGATAGATAGATAATTTTTGATGTGTGACATTTCAACCAGTTACATTTCATTTGCAGGTATTAGGATTTTTCACTTTTGTTTTCTGTATCTTACATGTCTTTAAACATTTACTTTAGACTGGATGGATAGATGCCCAAAAGAAACCGAGAAACAAATTCTAAATGAAGTTATAGGAAAACAGCAAAAATGCACAACAAATGCACAAAAACTTATCACTTCTCTATTCATAGTGTGCTACTGAGGTTGCTACTGAATGCTACAGTAAAGTAAGTTATACTTCTTGGTCAGAACAAGATGCGAAATGTAATTAAAAAACAACTGAAAGGTATTTGGGACTTTGCTCTTCAAAACTAGATTTTGAGTTGTAAAAGAACTCCACGGGCATAATTCACTGACATGAGAGGGTGATAAAAGACCTTTTGCTTTCTTTTTTTCAAGGATAAATCACACTCAAATATACAGGAATGTTCTTTTCTAGTTTGAGAGGAAGTGGGTGTGTATAACAAATATTTCTGTAACATTCAGCTACTTTAGCTCAATTAGGGCTGTGGAGTAAAATACAACTTCTGAGCACTTTGTAAGCACTTAATGTGACTGAAAGCCTGTTAGCAAGAAATCTCTTAGAAAATAGGTCCTTTCAAATGTTTAAGGAAATAGAATTGGCATATATTTAATTCACATATCTGAAAAGCATAAGATTTCTGGATGCCGACTAATTTAATTATATTCTCATATTTGACTTCTCCCATTAGAGCCACCTTTATTCATTATTTTTAATACATTAAAAGTTGTGCAAAAGGGGATGGAAGTTATTCACGCAAGTTGACAAAAGCAGAAAATAAAAATTAAGCTTGACAATATTTTTCTCATTTCATAGTTATCCATTAAATCCAGTCTCTCAGGTAAATGATGGGCTAATAATTTTAAGCCAAGTGTTTTAGCCTCGTTTTAGAAAAAGAACACATTTTCCTTCCTAAGGCTTTTAAAGGGGTGTTCTAATAATAGAGAAAGAATACTTTGTAACATTTACATGGCATTCCACCTATAGCAGAACTTAAACATTTGTGTCATAGTTTTACTTAACAATGACATATTCTTTGTCTTTCTCTGAAACACTGTAGCTGGTGTTGTACAATTAGGCCAGGAATTACTGGTTGGCTGTAGCCACCACTCTATGAATGCAGGTTCAGGTTTGCTTTTCTGAAGTGTGTGTTGCTTCGGACAAAGACACTCACCAAGTTGACTTTCTCATTTCTAATTTGTGGCAGAGGGCCTGCAGTATCAGAAATGGAAAAAAAAATGTAAGAAATGGGTCTGTGAAGAAAATGAAGAAGCTAGACAAAATGCTTTAAAAACTGAAGCTTTTACTGTGTTGTAAAATGGAGTCATTCTCTTTTTTCCCTTAATCACGGCCTTCTTCCCAAAACCCCCTGAGAAAACTCTTATCTCCCCAGCTAAGCCTTCAGGAATTCGTCCTTGAAGGTTTCTGTTTAAGTTCTCTTATTGGCCCTTAGTTAATCCTTTCCCACTGGTTAATATCCCTGGATTCTTATTGGTAGTATTTAGAATCCCCCTAAAACCTTTAAATACTCCTTCCCATGTTAATAAACTCTCTCTCTGCTTCCTCTCCTGTGGTCTCCATGTGGTTCTTTCTGGGGCATCTTGGGGACCGTGTGCTGGGGAGGGGCGAAGGAGGGAGCATCGTCCTCCAGCTGTCGCACTAATTATCTAGAAAAGCAGGTGTCTCATTTACTCAGTGACGAACAGAGAGGTGGCTTCAATTCTGAATTGTGACATTTATTTTGGGAGGAGATTGAGTACCCTCTAGAGTTGCATGTTTCTCAATATTAACTCCAAGGAGAGCTTGGAGGCCTTGCTTAGCTTCTTGGTATAATTTCTGGTAGTCAAGATGAGAAAAACGAGTCCTCCCTGTTCACTTTTCATCATGAAAATCTCAAGGTTTGATGCAGAAAAATAAAGTTAATGGAGCACTGTTTTCAGGCCTAAGTATTTGGCCCTTTATTTATAAAGTATTTAAAAATAAGAGTAAGATTGAATTTTTAAATGAAAATAAACTATATCATACTACTAATCCTAGGAGCACTGCATTACCTAGTTCTTTTATTTTGCCTGATGAAGATGAGATGCCTAAATTGGTGCCAGTTGCATGCCTGCCAGGTGGGAGGCAGCAAATGAGGTGACTTTCTGTCTTAAGGATTACACCTAGTTGCGTTAAATACATATTCAGTTCTGAAGGAAGGCATGGGCAGGCAGGCTATTGTTACTATTTTAGATGATACTTATTTCAAAGGTTTTGAATTATGAAAATTGTAGTGACATTTTGGAGCATCCTTATGATCATGTATAACTGATGGTTTATTCTTGAGAGACTGCATAGTTAAAGACATAAGATACCTGTTATCTGTCTTCTACTCAGTGAGGATGGATTTTACACCTGTGATAAAAAAAAAAAGAGGAATCTTTTTATATAGCCATATACAGGCAGCCAATGTTACTCATATGATTGTCATTGTAGCATAAACATGTTAGGAACTGTATATAATATGAGAGAGATGCTCAGTAAGTGCTGATGGTAGTTCATGCCGATACAGTTTAAGGATGCCAGATCCATCTTGTCATAGTGAGAAATTGCTATTTGTTTTAAGGCAGAGAACAGATAGGAAAATCAAAGTTTGAATTGCTATTTTAAAACAGTAGCATTTCCAAATATATTTGCAATTTACATTTTCTAATTCACAAGCAATAGGAATACAGACAACATTTTGACAAATGTTCTTTTTAGAAGGAAGATCAAGTGATTATGAAGGCACTTAATTTTCCTCTTTCATTGCTCAGCAGGGAAATGATCAACACTCCTGAGTGAGAGTAAATAGTGAAATACTGCAATTTTCTTTTGAAGAACCCGCCAAATATTTACTGTTGTACATGGTACTCTGTTTTTCATTACTTGCCAGAATAGCCCATTTAGTGTTTCAATTATACACTGAGGAAGATGATATTTTGTTATGATAGGCAGTTAAATGTTGTACTCTTGAAAATAGTAGTTGATTTCTAATAGAAATGGATTTTAGAAATGGATCAAATAGCCTGCTGTCTAGTAATGCTGCTCTGAGTCACAAATGCTTGTGTTTTGCTAATGAAGCTTGACTGATTTATAATCATTCTGCTTCCTTACAAGGGAGAAGTCATACCACCACTTTTTCTTCTTAATGTTCTCACTTCACTATGAAGATGAAGTGACATTATAATCTGTAATGATTTTATTACAGTTACCTACATTTCATCTTGTTCCACATGTTTGCGAATAAACACTTAGGCAAGTCATTACTATTTTTGCATGCAAGTCCTACAGGCAAAGATTTTAAGGGAAGACTAGGGATCCATTTTACTAGGCCTGTAAATCCAGATGCAGGTATTTAAATAAATTAAGAACAATTGCAAAACAAGAGCTCTAGAAAGGGTATGGGAACTTTAAATAAGGTTAGGATAAACACCTCTCTGTTGTACAGCTTGTAGGTCTGTTACATGCAAATGATATCAGTCAGCTGGGTAAGGTCCATTTGGTCCCTTGAGGCATTTGATGCTGAGAGAGAAATATGCATGCCCATGTTATTTTTATCTAGTGTAATGGTATTTGATAGTCAAAAAGAGCTTGGATCCTCCTGCTGTTTAACTTTTAGCACTATGCTAATATACCTAAACTGAGAACATTGTTTTCTCAGTCTCTCTCTTTAGTCTCTCAAAGCAGGTGAGCACATTCTGAAAGCCATTCAGTCCTTTGAAAATCAGTATTGCTTTCTGCAAATATCTGTCTCTTATGATTACAGAGGGAGCTCATGGTTATTGCACACCTACCTTTGGTACCTCAGATAAGTGTGACAAATCTGAACCCCACACTGAATTCACACTGAAGAATAGTCTTCTCTCTAAATGTAACCTGGAGATCAATGGAAATCCATCGTATTTGCCAGAGCTTTATGAAGATGTTAGGAGATTTTGCAGTAAATCTAGTGAAGCTGAGCAAGGGCTCCAAGGGTTAAAAGTTAGGTTAAAATACTGGCGCTGAGATCTCTCTAGGAGAAGAAGCTTAGTTAGAGAAAAAATTTAAGGTTAGTATGCCCCTGAAAATGTACACATGGACATAAAAGGAGATAAGGAAGGTGCACTGAAGAACAGCACAGGAACACTAAGGGAGATAAGGCAAGAACAGGGGCCCAAGTCCAAGATTCCTTGCAAGAATCAGCAAAAACAGAGAAAGTTGAAAAGTTCATGACGAAGAGGAGTGAAGATACGACCCCCTGCGGATGAAGGTAACAGGATCTCCTACCATGAAAAACCCCAAAAGAGACAACCATGGCCAGCCTCCACCTACTGTCCACCTACTCTCCACCTACTATGAATATTATAATCAGATGTTGCAATATTATGAATATGCATGAAAAGATGTTGCAATCCTTCACAAAATTGTATAAAAAGTCTTGCTTTTCACTGAGAACTTTGGAACTCTTTGTCCAGCGAGAGCTGGGAGCTCCCCAACGTTACACCAATAAATACCTTGCTGTTTAAAGGCTAAAAACTCTGTCTCTAAACAGTTTTATTTGGCCTTTTTGGGCTTCATAGTAATGGTTGTGTCTTTGTGGTGGTTTAGTTTTCTTGGTTTTGGTCTAGGCCTTCCCTGGTTGCCAGGTTATAACTAAGGGAGTATTCCACACCATTCTTTTACGTAATCAGTGGTATATAAGACAAGGAGGGGAGGTTCTTCGCTCTCTTTTTTCGGGTGCTTAGAAGACAGCAGGTCTCAGTGTTGACCTCTCTCTTATCTATGTGAGCTGAGGCCTATCTGAGAGTTGTTGTCTGAAAGCTGTGTGGAGGTGAAGGAGCTGCTTCTCTTGAGGGAAGTTGGTGAGAATTTATTACTTTATTGAGCTATTCCTTAATTTTTTGAGTGTGTGTATCTGTTTTATTTTTACCCATTTTTGTCTTTTTTTCCCTTTCCCCCTTTTCCCTTTTGGGGTTGTTTGGGATTCTTGTTCTGTATATTCATATTGTTTAATTGTATATAACTGTAATATATGTGAATACATATATACATATATTTTACTACAATTTTCTTTCAGTCCTTTTTTTTTCTCTTTCACGAGGGGGGAATCTGTGTGGCCAACAGCTGGGTTTGGCAGGGAGCCAACCCAAACCTCCACAGTCTTAAAGATTTAAAGAGTGGAACTGACTGTTTCAAAACATTTCAAAGAAGGAAATGACCATAAGACAAGCCACCACAACAGGTGGCTTCAGGACCCCCACCACTGAGCAGACCAGGGAGAAGGAAGACTGGCAAGATAACACAGGGATTATGTGGCAGTGATATATATTTACATAATGTCTGCCTCTTTCTCCCTCACTTTGTCTAGCCCCCTTCTTTTCTCTCTCTCTGTCTCTTTCTATTTATCTCCCACTACCTAGTATTTACTGTTAAATAAAATCCCTACTATTGGCATATGGTCTCATTTGCACCTTACTTTCAACAGAGGCATCTTTTAATAATTGGATTCTAATAGGTTCCAGACCGTTCTAGTAAAGATTCTATACCCTGAAGGCATTTACAGGAAGCCATTATGGATCTTGTAGTTGAAACTGTGTGCATGCCTACCACTGAGAGTAAATTACTGTTTAGGTAGGTATGACATTTATTTTGTGCAGGGAAAAATAATAGGATAAGACGGAAGGCTGAAGATGCTGCTCTTGAGACTAGCTGAGACCATGTTGCTATAGCCACAATAATTAAAAATATGTTAAGTGATGTTGAAGAAGATATTGAAAAAATTGGCTTCTCAGATTCTCAAAGTATGATGAAGGCAGTAGTTCCTTTATTTATATATTTATAAATTGAAATTGATGTACAGTTCACTGAAACGGGAAGAGTCTGATAGTTTCCATAATAAGCCTAAGAGTAAAGAGGGCTGGTACCAGGATGCTAGATGAGAGCAATGACTAAATAAAATTTCACAAGAACGGAAGCAAATAGCAATATGGAACTAGAAATATAGGGAATTCCTTAAGGAGGAAAATAAATCACCATGTCTTGTATAATTCCATCTCTTAGCAAGTGGAAGAACATGCCTCTTATAGGTACACTTGGGTTTATTATCAGTGGAGTGAGAGCAATATTCTGTATGGTGCGGATACCCCTTATCAGCACTTACAATGTATTTCTTAAGGTATTCTCAATGTTTGACAGAGCTCACACTGCAATAAAGCTTAAAACCCAAGCACCAAGTATTGTGACTTTCTAACAACATTCCCTGTTGATCCTGCAAATTTTTTGGCAGGACGTTGATGGAAAACTAAAGCTGCTTTAGAAATAGCACTGATTGCCCTCACTTTCCTCCACTGGAAAACCATGCCAGTGGTGGCTGAGGCATAAGGGAGAGGAGTAGGAGTCTGAGATGCCTCTGTGCCAGCTCCTTTGTGCCATTAGGGCAGAGGTTCCTGTTCATAATTTAAGCCCCTGCTAAGAGGGTTGCTAGAGCATAAAGCCTTCTGTTGTTTTTACAAAGCCTAGTTAAAATGAATTTGCATATAACTGATACCTCTGATGTTTTTCAAAAGGCAGTGTCACCCTAAACATGCTCATTTTCTGAAGAAAAAAAAAAGAGAGTTTTCTGTAAATATGTATGAAGATGGTGCCACTTGATAAACAGTAATGCTAGATAATTGATAGCTTTACTCATAATCAGTACTGTCACTGAACCAAACAAAGCCCTTCAGAAATTAGACAGGAGCAACTGCTTCATCATATCAGGATATTGAACAGGAAGTGTTCAGCCTCACAGGGTAAATGAAGAGTTGAGTTGCTGAAGTATGATTGGTAAAGGAGGTTGTGATTTTAAAGTGAGTCTTCTATTAGAACACATACGTAGATGCATTCCAAACCTAATAATTCAGATGGAGCATTGTTGATCACAAGCGAAGGGTGTGAGTGTGCAAAAAACTTGAAGTCAAACTGCTCTGTTTAAATTAGCAATCTTTCCTTAAATATACATATTTTACAAACATCTAGAATTCTTGGTATTTTAAAGCTCTTACAATATCTTTATGAAGTGATGTTAATGGGAAATCTTAATAAGATACAAAACCACCTTTTAGAATTCAGACATAAAAATGTCTCGCGGGCCTGTCACCTCCAGAATTTCTTGCATTTGTCCTTAGGAAGATTACTGGCACGTGCAAGTGGATCTGTTTCCATGGCTTTAGAATCACAGAACCCATACTGGAAGAGACCTCAAAGCAGGTCTGGCTAAAGTACGTTGATCCCCTTCCTTAGTGAGACCTGAATTCAAGGTACTATTTTTAACTGCAGTTTTCATCAGCATCTCTGATCTTTAGAAAACTCGATTCTTTGCCATTTTTAAAGGATACCATTTTAGTGACAGGAAAGTATCAAAACATGCTCCTCAGCAGGTGAAAAAAAAATGTGTGCTATATTTTGATTCTTTTTCTCATGGTAGAAAAAACCCAATCACTTATTATCAAATTCCTGAGGTAGAAAGTTAATGAAGTGAGTTTGCCACAGTCTTTGGATAGAATACACAGATTAAGTCTGCTTCTAAAAATATGGTGAAAAATGTTTCAATGTGGAATATAGCTAAGGGTAATCTGGTTAGTCTGATGATTTGTGGAGTAAACTCTTATCCTATGCTTTGCTAACTTTCCTTCAGCAAATTTTTAAAAAACCATGATCAAAACCTATTGTTGGTCTTCACCACTGTAGTTAATATCAGGGCTTCAAGTTTATCTTCTGTAAAAGGTAAATATTAGGAAATTATCTTTTTGTCTGTAATTAAGCCAGTTTGAGTTCTCCGAGTGTAAAACACTAGATAAGCCTAGGCCAAAACCTACTAGAGCCTATGAGAAAGAGTGACAATAGGCCTTGGACTAGTTCCTCTAACTGCAAATTACAGGTTTTAGTTGCCAGCAAAAGGCAACAAAACTTTCAATAGGGAACTGAAGTCACTAACTAATTCACAGGTCAGATTAATTCAAATTTTAAGAATAAATAGTGTTCACAAGCTCAGAAAAGTCTCCAGAACGATAAAAAATTTATTCTAAGCCCTGACATTTAGATCTTTCCTTGGGAAAGTAGGATACAGCATACAGGTTATTTATGGCAATATACAATTTGTATTTCTTGTGTTTTATGAAACATGAACTTTTTCTTTTTTAATTACTGAAGAACAGCTAAATTCATATGAAAGTAAACGTTTTTTCCAAAAGTATTTATTTCTTTTCTGATTGGCTGAGTCATTTCTCTCGACATCTATCAAGCTGGCTTGAAAAAGAATTTTGAAAACAAGCCCTCCAGGATTGCATACATGAGGATTAGAAGCAAAACAGACAATGCATAGTGCAATCAACATTAGAAGGAACTGTCTCACTTGAGATTAGGCCAGTATGTAGCAAATACAGTTCAATGTACAGAAATGTAACATAGTTAAAGTAGAAGGAATGAAGTAATCTAGGGAACACCTGCTAAGTGGAAAAATCATCCAGCACAGTGAAAAAGACTTGGGGATTATTGTGGAAAAAAATGTTGAAAACATGATCTCATTGAACAGTTTCAGCAAAATAGGAAAATTGTATATTAAATTGTATTAGAAAAGTGAGACAGCATAAGAAAGGATAAGAAAGGTTATAGTGAGCATTTACTATAAACTACCAAAGTTGCTGAACACTTTCATTATAAAACCTTCTTTTGATAGTGCAATACATTTAATAAGGTGGTAGAACATGTTGCTGGACCCTCCTTTGGTTATTCTTTCAGGTGAATTTTTTTTGTCATTCAAACTTGGGTTATGTTCTTCCAGTGATTTGTGATGTAAGAATTGCTCCTTCTTTCTACTCAAAGCTCTACAAATAAGGATTTCAACGATGTGGATGATTTTGATTTTTAATTACTAAATTATTCTGTATTTTGTTCTGAATTCAAAATTAAGTCTAGTCTGAAAACATGTTTTCACTGACTTAACCATGAATGGGTAGGGTTAATTGGTCCTGGCTCGTCACTTGTGCCATTTGCAGGTCATAGAATTTTTGAGTAACTGTACAACTATTGTGTGTATGTTCTAGAGCACCTCTGAAAGTTTGCTATTAAATCCTGTTTGCATTTTCCTCATACGTAATTTCCAGATCGGCGTAAGGACTGCTGCTCCTAAGTTTTTGTTGAGACAATCAGCTTGCAGGATATTGCAATGTCTTTATGAAATACCTGTAACAAAACCCTCTAGAACATCAAGAACTAGAGGAATTTACAGATTTGAGAGCCTCTGAGCAAAAGATTCCAAAATTTCTTAAAATGTTAAATTTTAATGTTAAGTTTTAATGTTAAATTTTAATGTTAAATGTTAAATTTTAATTTAGCTGATTTCTCAGAGGCATGTATATTCCCAAGACTGTAATGATGTAGATGTTTTTATGAAGGCTTTAGAGCTTGCCAGAAAACAAAGAGGGTTGTAGTCAGGGTTTATTTGAAAACGTCTTCTATCCTCAGTCTGAAATTGCTTTTATGTCTTTAAAATGTTCAGTTGCAAGTGATGGTTAGGACCAGGTTGTTGTGTTGTGCTGTATTGAGCAACTCTGAGCTGTTAGTCAAGCACTGAAGGAAGCCAGCCTCTGCCTGGTTCTCAGTTGGCTCTGATTACAGAACAGCACACTGTGTCAGAAGCAAACTGGGCTACAAAAATACTGTGACAAGGAAGAACAGAACAGTTTCAAGCCCTTTGAGAGAGGAAAACCTCCAGAAACTGCAAGGACAAGTGAAATTTGAAATGGCACTTCATTGTTTAACATATAGCAGCAAGAGGAACAAGAAAGAAGTAAGGTAGTCAGAAAATAGTCTTATTTAAGATAACAGATATCTTAACTCTTTTGCAGTGTTTAGCTAGTTTTGATTTAACTCACGCAAAGGAAGCCAAGTATAAAACTGCCCTCCATTTAAAATTAATGCAGTTAATAACTCTTTCAAGAGTGACTGAAAGAAAGAGGAAACTTCTGCTGAGTTTGTCTTGCATAAAGCAAATCCATCTTTTGTTTAGGTATGACGTTTATGGTGAAGGACAAATGTATTCTTCAACATGTCCTAGGATCCTGATCCTGAAATGCTCAGTAAGGACCCAGAGTGCTTTTCTTCAGCACATGTCACTGTGTTTCTCTCCTGAAAATATCAAGCTGAAAATTCCACTACAGTGGCTGTAGATGGGGTGTCTGTCTAGATTGGAGAATGTAGTGCTTCTACATCTACCAGTTTAGATGGTGTCACTAGGCTTCTTGCTAAGTATCTCACCTTGGGGTGAAGACACCACACAACAGACACATTTATATTGGATTCTTGCAGAAATAATGTGATGTTCATCTAATCCTCCATCCAGACTGATTAGCCCCACAAGGTATCCATTTTAGCAGAGAAATGAAACGCCGTAACTTTAAAGTTTCAGACCAATGATTTGGATATCAGCAGAGAGCCAGTCTGAGTCACAGCATGCTGGTGTCACAGCTATCTGTTAAAATGTACTGATTATCGCAGAAAGAGCTTTGCAGATTTTATGTGAGGCTGGCTTTGCATTTTGACTTGAGCTCTGCTTGCAGCATTGATTTATTGAGGTGATCATGACAGCCCAAGGCTTCTGGTTAATAAGTGCACATACAGGTATTGTTAGTGTTATAAAAAATGCATATTGCCAGCTACAAAAATACAGGGTCTGACCATTATACTGTTAGAAATACCTCATCGTATTTGCCAAGCTCTTTGTTACAAGACGTTTTTCATTAGTCTTGCACAGAACTCTAAAAAATCTGGAAGCATAGTCAGCTCTTTTGAGTTTTAAATTACTTAAATATGAGAATACCAACTTGATACAGGTCTGTTGAAGGGCAGTGTAGGGCACATGCTTGAATTTGAGATGTGTTTATAGATTCAGTTTCATAAATGCTAAGAGAGATGTGCTTTTTGTGCTGGGAATGAATACCATACATGAGGATTAGAGTTATCAAGTTAGCGATTTGCAGTGGTGAATAACGCTGTAATTTTTGAGGTCTTGCAAAGTGTATTGCTACATGTAGGACTTCTTTTTGCATACATTCAGCTGCTTTAAAGAAAGCAAAAGCACTTGATCCATGAGCACGGCAGTCTGAGCAGTGCTTTACAAGAAAGTTCAGTTTCCCAGACATCTTTTGAGTCTCACAAAGACTATGGCCTTCTATTCTCAGTTCAATAAGTCATGTCTTTTCTTCCCACTCCTCAAATGCTTGCACACTTCAGAGATGGCAGAGCATGCAAAGAAAACTTGGTTTTGTTAGTAAGACCCTATTTTATGTATGTGTGTATGTATATATATATACTTTTTTTTTCTGTGTGAAACAGATCATGGTATTTTCCATGTTGAAGGTTACTATTAATGAATCTTGAGAGCTAACAGATAGTTTTCCAGATGCTTGACTAGAGCTTCTAAACTCCTATAAAGTGGATGGAGAGAGGCAGTTAGAAGAAATTACATGCAGCTTAGAGCAATAGGTTCCTTGCTCAGTCAGTCTTGCTCCCAGTGTCTAGATGGTGATCAGAGAAGGATTTTCTCAACAAATTACTGGAGATCTAGGGGTTAGAGGAAATATGGGTGAACTTGCAATTTAATTTTATATTTCTGTTAGGAATGATTCACTCCTGTAAGATCATAACTTGCTAAACAGGACATACAAGACTCTTCAAGATTGTGCCAGTAATATTTATAAACATTTTCCCTGTGTGAAGCTCATCTAACTTCAAACCTCAAAAAGTGGGATAGATCTTCTGTGAACAGCTTCAGCTGCTATTAAATGTGATGGGAATAACCTGGTATCAAGTACTAGTTCCACTTCTGGGAAGTCTCTGGAGGAAAATAGTTGCAGAGAAGATGAACGTTCCAATTTGTATTCCTCCATCTCCATAAATATATAGTAGATAAGAGAAACAGAACAACTGTGAAATCAATTTGCTACACTAATTCAAATTTTCTGCTATGGAGTTACATAGCATAACTGCATACATTTGATAAATGTATGCATGGTACATGTTGTATGTTCATTTCTTCTTTCAAGCTGACAGCTCTAACTAAATTAGATGTCAAGAACCTGCTGTTTTCTCCTCATTTCTATTACAACATTATTTGACATTCTGGGCCATCTCTCTTGAAAGCAATCAGAAATGACTATATCATAATTATCTTGTCATAGATGGTAATAGGCTTAAGGAAAGGGGAAGTAAGTCAAACAGAATGAATCATAAATTGGCAAGGAAAACAAGAAAAAAAACCACTAAAACATCCCCAAAGTTCCCAAGTACAGTGGTTTGACTGCTCCCTGGTGAAGGAATTGCATCAGGACTTTGCATTCCAACTTCATTTAATCACTGCTACTGCTGTCGTTCTGCAGTGTATAAGTCGGCTTTTGAACCAAAAGCAAAACATCACAAACAGATTTCTAACACATGGAGGTCTGTACAGATGTCATCTGAGAATGTTCTGTGAAGGAAATGAATTACATGTGTTTTATTTTGAAGTCTTCCCCTCTCATGGACAGCTTTGCATCACTTCCATAGTCAGATGACAAACTCAGTGTTTTCCCATGGCTTTACAGCAGCACCTGCTTCTGTATCAGCCATTAACAAATGTGAAATTCAACAGGGAGAAGAGGTAAGATGTTTTACCTTTGTAGTATATGGTTAGCATGTGTAATGGAGATAACAATGAGCTGCTCACTGGAATCTTTGAATAAGCAGTTCTGTGCCAGTCTCTTAGTGATGTTGCAATTGTGGACTTACAAAACCTATGCCCACCAATCAGACTGAAAGCTGTCACTCTACACCAAACATGATGCCATGTAGTCCAGAACCCACTGGTTCCCACACTCTTCTGGTTGTCTGAACACAGCATGGAAGTCCAAGTATTAGGGGTTCTAGTATGTATAAACTAATCCAGATTAAAATAATTATTAGTTTCATTTCGGGCATCTTTTGCTTAGTCTTTTTTTCCTGCCTGCTTGACAGGCGGCTCAAAGCTTCAGCCTTTTTTCTCAGGAGACATGCCCTCCCTATTTCCTCAGTTGCTCACCTTCTTTGTGGCTGTGTTTCTGTTCTGTTCCGTGTTCCTTTTAGTCCTATTTATGGTCCAGGAGGTGATGACACATGTGCTTTTTTTTTTTCCTTTTTCCCTGAAGAAGTCTTCCTTCCTTTAGTTCGTCTGATGTGTCACCACTGGTGGGTATCCCAGCGTGACCTACCTCCTGGTTGCCAATACCCCTACAAAAGACCCTGTAATCAGGGCACCATTTGTGGTGACTGTGGCACGGAAGCACTGACTCTGGTGACAAGGCAGTAAATCCCTCTATTAATGGTTACATGGGGAGGATTACACAGGCATGAAATGTGCAAACCTAGCCAATCATTTTAAAGTCTTTGTCTTGGGCATGTGCAGTCAGGTACTTTTTTCCCCAGGCTTTTGGTTAAGGGTAGTCTGTTTTTACCATATTAATCTGACTGCTGCAGAGGACAACTTCCTTTAAATAATTCTTGCCTTTCATAAGGAACAATGGAAGAACAGACATTAGTGATTAATGATTGCTGTACCATTTAAACAAGGAAGAAACTTTATATCTAAATCTAAAGCCTAAAAAAATCTGAATTATGAAAGTGAAACTTTGACTGTGGGATCATAACCTCTGCCCAAATTGAATCCAGAGTTTTCTGAAATGATGTTACAGGGTATGCAGGCCAATATCAAATATGAATAAAACTTACTCTATTCTTTTCATCCTCAGAAAATAACGTATTTTTTGTGGGTTTATACTATTCTAGGCAAATAGTGGTAAACTAATGCAATCAGGACATTACTATTGTTTTTGTTACACCAGGTATTGTGGGCTAAAGGTATCCTTTAGCAACAAGGGAGGAAAAATGGGACTTGGTTATTGATAACTGTGAAGCTGAAGAAGAATAAGTTGCTGAAAGGGTGATAAGATGCTGAAGAGCCATCTGCCTGTGAAATATCTCTTTTTTAAAAAATAATTGCTAAGACAGGGCTCCATTTTTATCTAACTTCTTGCTTGTCAGAGTAAGGCTTCTGAGTGAAAAGCTTATAGAATCTGGCTGGAGTAGGACATTTGCTAATAATGATATTAGTTTGGCGTTGTGGAGGGCATAAGTATATATATTGCTGCCATTTCCTTGTCTGAAATAAGGCAGCAGATAAGCTCAGTGTGCTTAGGGTTCTGGTCAGGGAAAGAAATTGTCCTTTAAATCACTTCGATTATTGTTCACTAAGAAGTAAATTCTAAATATATTTCTTGTTTTAGATGACGTTGGGGTACGGCTAGCACATTAAACCATCTGGAGGACAACGGGAAAAAAAGAACAAGTGAAGACCAGTATTTAACAGAGAACAATTGGGATAATATATGGACTAGTGGGTTTTAAAAGTTTTATTTTTCTAATAGTGTGGACAAGTACCGGTAGTGTTAGAATAGTTATTGTTCCATTTGAATTACGTTCCTATTGTACAATTGTTCCGATTGGTTGTTTTATCCTTATTTCCCCATTAGTCAGCCAGTGGTGCATTGCAACACTTCCTTATATGGCTGGCCACGCCTCAGTTTTCCCTCGTATGTTGCAACTCCACCTTCCCTTCCCTTATGTGTTGCGCTCCGCCCCAGATCCACCCCTCTCTCCTCCCTGGTTCTAGAACCCTTCATCCCGAGCCTTTATAAGTCCCATGCACCCCTCAATAAAGGTCCATTCCTGCCTCACCCTCCTGCTGGAGTGGTCCGTCTTTTCTTACCCCTGCAGAACGCCTCAAGATGATGCTGATTTTGAAAATCCCATGAAATTTGATGGAAGACATGGAAGACCTATTCCTTGTCTTTCTTATTTTATGGGCACTATCCCTCAAAACTAGGTCTCAACAACAGGCTGAATCAGTTAATTCAGAACCACTTGGAACACCTATTTTTACCTTGTTCACTTCAAAAATCGGTGTTTAGTATTTTTTTATTTGTATCATAATTCTTACAGGCAAAGACCTAGGTAAAAATTTCATTATTCAGTGGTCTTTTTTTTTAAATGAAGGATGTCTAGTATACATATAATTCTGCCTTTAAAGGTTATTTTCTCAATTTTTACTGCAATCTGTTTTAAAGCTGTGAATACAATTTCTTTCTTTGCTAACAGATTTTTTCTCACTCAACTATGTTTGAATGTATTTTTCAAGGAAATAATTGATAGGACAGAGTCATAAGGACATAACTCTGAGTGATCTTGCATATTTAAGGCTCCCAATAAAATTGATGGAATATCTGCATATTGAGAACTAAGACCAAGCTATATATATTTGTAGGAATTAACAAGCAGATTTTTGTCTGCCTGCACACAAACAGGTAGATAGCAGTTTTGTAGCAGTGTTTCTTATCACAGCTTGCTTATTTGAAACCTTCCTCTAGAAAGAACATGAAGTCACCTTGCATTTTATCCTTTACACTTGTAAATTACTTGTAGTACTATGAATGCATGATGCAGTTGCCAGAAAAAAAAGTAGTATATATGAAACTACTGGGTACTGCATAAATGTCTTAAATGTGCCATTACTGTCTGCTGTATTTAGAACAAAGATGACTGCATGCCCTTTTAGATGTTGTTTGGGAATATAAACAGAGAAACCTGTTTTGGTATCTCCAAACTAATACAGGCTTCATGATATCCCCTAAGAATTTGTACATGCAGAAAACCACACTTTTGCCATACAGTCTCTGCTTCCTTGATGAGATAATTTATGATTGGTCTAATAATAAATAGTTAAAGATAAAACCTTTATCCCCCTGTTTTTTGCTTAGAAAATTCTTGATTTTTGCATTCAGCTGTGTGTACTTCCATATCAGAAATCTTAACAGTTAATTACTTTCATTATGCCACGTAATCATGAGGAGGCTTTTAAAAAAAATCCCTGTGAGTCTTTGCTTCCCATGGAATAATCATTCCTTCATTCCTATATGTCTGCTCTTTGCCTCCACAGGGGCTTAGAACAGCTGTTTTCAAAAAGTCCTGCCTATAGGTTACCAAATTTCAGCCTGGCAATCTATAGAGGATTAATAGCCAGCTGCAATTAGCTAGTCAGTCACACCAGGGGCTAATTGTAGCCACCAGCAGCCATGGTGCTGAATGCAGAGGCCAGTGGGCAGCCTGGAATGAAGACAGGGGAAGAAAGATGTTTTCCCTTCGGGCTCAGAGGGATGACTGGAAAAGACAGTCATCCAAGGATCTCTTGCTCTTGCTAGCCTGACCACTAGGCTGATGGCTGAGCTGAGGATGGGATGGCAATCTGCTTGCCAGTGCTGCGTCTGTCCATTCCAACTGCAAAGGTGGCCTTTTGCCATTTGGGTCCATTTCAACCTAGGATACCCTGTGAAACCTGTGAAAGCCGTGAAATTCTGCTGTTGTAATTTTTGTTTGAATAAAACTTGTCTTCTACTTCCAGAGCTCCTCTGATTTCTAGTCTTGGGAGGGCTGCCCCAGCTCCCTCACATCTGACTCCTGCCACCGTTGAGCCTGGTGATGTCCATGCTGCTGGCTCTTGAGAACAGAAAAATCCTCAGGGTTCCCTTCTGGAGAACCTGGAGCCCTGTAAGGACAGTGCCACAACAAGGAGCAGGTAAAAACAGGCATGCTAAAAGGTAATGTTTAAATTAAAAACAACAAACTATGATGATAATAAGGATCTACAGGAAGGAACGCTCAGGGGAAAAAGAATGCTGCTACAAGGGTTTTCGTTAGCAGCAGAGGTACTGGCACTGTTGAAAGTGAGTGGACAGCTGGATCTTCACAGCACCCTGTGTGTCTGTGTCACTGGTCTTCAGGTCAGGCTTTGGTTACCTCCTGTTAGGAGCGTAGCTCCCACTGCTGCTAGAATCCAGTTTTTACTGAGTTACATGAGAATGAGGTCATGCCATACTGTGTTTAACAAGCAAGGAGGCTATTTTAAGAAAATTCTTCCTGACTCCTTCCCAGGATTTGTTTTATGTGGTGATAGATGGCATTGACATGTAGCTATAAATGTTGTGTCTTGCTGAGATACAAATAATCTGGTAGTTCTCAAAAGTTATTTTCTTTTGGCTCTGAGTTCTGATTATTCCTTAAATTTCACAATTTTGCTCCCAATGTCCAGTGTTGATTCACTTCAGTGTATATGATTTCTGCTCTCCCATAACTCCTGGATGACTACCATTCCTATATCTGTACCATGACTCCTAATATCCACAGTGAATGGCAAGTATGTAGGTCTCGGAGCAGAATTAGAGATTATCCTTTAACATAAAATATCCATTACTGAAAGGCAATTGTATTTAATACTTTTATGGTACTAAGATACAGCAGGCACTTGACAACTATGAGTCCTCAATGTGATTTGAAAGAGTAGTATCATTAACTTTCAAAATGCTTCCTTATTTTTTTGCTTTTTACTGAGAGTAATTCAGTTTTTGAAAAATCCTTGAGAGTCTGATGGCATATGTTCTGGGCTGGTTTTTTGTAAGTGAAAAGTGTTTTAGTTGCTGTAGCAGGGAATGCAAATGAATAAAAAGGCAGTGACTATTATTATATTACGTGCAGAGGCTTAGAAACTATCTTCAGTTATTTAAAACTATACAATAATATCACTGTAATGTTTGGTGCTTACAAAATCAGAGTAAGGAAGCAGATTTTCCCTTTTCTTTAGCATTTGTAGATGTTAGAAATAGAGTTGGGGTTTTGCTGAAGCCAGAGGAATTGCATGGGTAAAGAGGAGAAGAGGGAGGAGGGGACGTTTTTGGCAGTTGCGGCCTGGGGTGGTTTTAACCTGTTTTTCGCTCCTTTTTGAGGGGAGTGGGGGGTCTCGAGCAGGTAGGCAGATTGGTCAGGCTGTGAGCTTCCTAGTACTAGCCAATAGGAAGCAGGGGGAAGCAGGGACTCCCGGCTGGATAGGGTATAAAAAGCTCTATTTCTTGCTGGCCTCTGTCTGTCTCTTAGGCCAGAGTGACACACCAATTCAGCTGAATTTGTTAAATAGAAAGTTTAGTTTTGCTTCAAAGACTTTGTCCCCTTCCAAATTTTATTGGTAAGTGTGAGCATTTCTCACATGGAGAAAAGTGGAGGGAGAGAGAGAGAAGGGGAGAGAGCGACTTCAATAAGATTTGGATATTAAGCTTCTGATGCATCTTCTAGACCAACCTGAACATTATATGAGGTGGCCAATTTTGCACTGGATTTTATGAAACCATCTGCTATTGTTATGTTTTTGCGATGTTTTGGTTGAAATAACACAGGTTTACAACTTTTTGATAGAAGCTATGTGCCCTTTTTTAGTGTGAAAAGAATTTGCAAGTTCGGTCTAGGGCTAATGTCAATAAAATTTCACTTTTTTTTTTCTTGTGATTATGTGTTGGGTTTACTCTAACATGTATTTTTCTGTTTCTTGTATTCTTAGTTTTTCCTAGAAATTATCTCACTATCTGTGAGAGCTGGGCTGGAGGTTCTATCTCTGTCGGCGTTCTTCAAGACACGTATTATGTCGATAGATGTCAGACAATCAGACGGGAACCCCACAAATTATAATAATCACATTTTTGTCCATGAATTTTTTACCTTTCATGGAATTGAAGCAGGTGATATTAATTTGTAATTAGCTTTATGAACTGTTGTAATCACACATGTTGAAAATCCAGCATTTTAATTTTCCTAATTGTTCAAAAGACCAAATGACTGTAGACAAGAACTATCACACAATGGCTCTGAATTAAATTTAAGTGTTTGCTGTTTAATCCTCCCTAATCTGGTATTATTACTTTTATTATTTTTGAGTGTTTGCCTGGGTTCAGTTTGATGGATTTTTTAATTTTGGCATGTCTGATTGTTCCGGCTTCAAATTCCAGTTAATATATAAACTACTAAATTGTCTGTCAGTGCTACTGTGTCCATATACACGCCAGGTAAGCCTACCTTTGTTTCCATACCAGGTTTGTGGAGCTGAAATGGATTTGATATCTTTATCTTGTGCCCCAACTGCCTCACTTGCTCTATGCCTTTTAATCTCTCTCTCAGGAATTTACAGTGGCATTTCAGTTTCATGAAGCACTGCGAATAACTGCCATCAAAAACTCCCAAATTTGAAAGAAAACTCTTCCGTGGTACTTTTCTTCTTCTCACATGTGGAACACTACTCCAGCCCGAACAGAGAACTTCCTATTTTGCCAGACATACTCTATAACAGGAGAAGTCTGTGCTGCAGTGAGCTGAATACCTGTATTAGGTTAGTGCATGTATGTCTTGGTTTAATAACAATATATCTGGGAGGTGGGGCCTCTAATGAAATTATTTTCCCTCCTCCCAATATAAATAGAGAAAGAGTAAGGACAAATTACAGTGAGTCTGAATGAACTAAAAATAACAGTGAGAAGATGGTCCAGACAAAGACTCTGGGAATTCACAATGCTCTGGCAGCCACAGCCAGATCAAAGACAGTAAGTACTGGAGTGCTCAGATTTTTTAGCTTCTGTCCTCCCTGGCTCCTGACTTCTTCTAGAATCCCCCTTTCCAGTGGGCTCCAAGATCCTAGAAATGGTCTTTCCCTGATCTGGCTGAGGCAGGGGCAGTCCCCATGCTTTGGATTACATGGTGGTACGAATATGCATTACTGAAGTTCTTCTCAGTTAACTAAACTACAACAATGCGTAATGGCTGAGTTTCACTAGAGCCTGATGGAGAAATCGCTTGTAATTTTTAGTTCATAAGTACACATGTCCAGAGTTCACGTTACTAGTTACACTATATGGTATTAAAACATAATTTTGTGAAGTTTTGAAAAGTTATTTGTTCTTTTTGTCAAGTTTTCTCCATAAAGCCAACCTTCGTAGTACCATGACTGTAAATATCTTCTCTCAAAAGGGATAGTTTACAGGAAGAGCTGAGAAAATATAGATGTTCAGATAATAATGTTCTCTGAAGTCATGTAATTCAGATAATCATTTCAGTCTAGCTCACTGCCATACTCTGGAGGGCTTTTATTCATAAAAGCCTTAGATTTCTTTTTGTTTGTTTGTCAAAATGAAGTTTTGAAAATAAGTTCTCTTGTGTCAACCTGAATCCCCTTCCCATCGTTATTCAAACAGAAATTTGCTTACTCATAAACTAAACAGTGCCATCAATGTAACAGCTTTTGGTATATTATGATACTCATAAGTCTGATGGCATATAGTCTTTCTGGCATAGGCTATAATCCCTATATAACTTTTCTTAGCTGCTTTTTGTACTTTAATTTGAAGCCCTGTGACTTGTACTGGGACAGTTATATGTGGAATGAAGATGTAAGCAGGATCACCATATGAACATCCTCCTCTCACCAAAAGATGGTGCAACTTTCTACATGCTTAGAGAGTGAATACAGGTGGTGTCCAAGGGTGTGAGACACGTCTTAAACTTTGATAAGAATTATGAGCCTGGAGACATAAACGCTGAAGTTTTTCAAGATCTTTGTAGGCTTTAATTAGTTGTGCACCATGATAGATATAAATATCCAGAAATTAGGGACTGTTTGAGGTGTAGTATCTACATTTTGAGCAAACTACTCATATTTAAAAACTGAAGATTAAAGACCATAATCTGCACATTACTTCAGCTGCAGAGTACATGTGACTAAGATTAAAATAACAGTGTTTCTGTGTGGATGCAGCACAGGACATTAGCAGTATACTGTTTCTGGTAACATAACTGGGTTATGAGAAGAAAGAAAGAAGGGAAGAAATTCTTTTTATAAAAGCTAGAATAAATCTATGTATTTAAAATATTGAGAAGATTTTCCCCATTGCTTTTCTTTAACTTTAGTTTATGAACTTCAGTTATAGTTCTGGACTTCATTTTCCTCCATGCACTAGAAAAAATTTGGGTTTATTAAATACCAAGTCTTTTTGGTGTCTATCATAAATGTAAATGAACAGTCTGTAGTGTTGCATGCTCTCTCCATTGTTCTGATGATCCTGTTTCCATGGTAATAATAGAGCATACAGGTTCATGAGATGGTATTAGTAATGCAGCAGTTTGAAACTTAATCAATGTACTGTTACTTCTCTGTATTTCAGTATCACTTCAGCAAAATCGAGTTCTAGTTGGTTGTCAATCCTGTTTATTTATTATGGATTTCTTCCACAAAATTTCCCTCTTTATTCTAGGCACTGGTCAGTTGAAATCTGTAGTGGTCTGTCATACTAATTATACTACTGTCTTGTAGCAGGCAATGTTGAGCTACTGTATTCAGCAGAACACAGGTGAGAAATGTTTTGGACTGAATACATAAATTACAACTTTTGTGCAGAAAAACTTTTTTTTAACACAAGATTCACCTTGGATAGTTTTGTAAAACTTTAAGTATAGTGTACAACTGCAAAGTGACTGTGCCTGTTAGAAGTAAGTTAAAGCAGACAAAACAAGCTAAATTAATATTGTCTCCCATTTTTAAAAAAAAAATATATTGAGGAAAAGGTTTTTTACTGTTATGAAGCATTAAACAAAAATACTTCTGTCTTAGTTCAAGGGAGAACTAAGATATCTATGTTGGCCAAGAAATAATCCCTCTCCTTTAAATTTAGAAAACAGAACTTTAATTAGGAAAATATATATATAAAGAAAAAGATAACAGTTCTTAACCACAATACATATATATATATATCCAGAAAAGAACCAAACAACAACAGTTTGTAATAAACCTCTCCACCCCCAAATGACAAGGCAAACAGTCAAAAGGTCTTTTTGGCTACCCCCGAAAAAGGGGAAATGCAATTATATCTACGGAGAGCAGGTGGCGCTGTGGCACCTCCACCACTGGCCGTTCGCTCTCTCCCCGGAGTTGCAGTTATATTTACTGACAGCAGGTGGCGATGTTGTGCCTGGCCGGCTGCCTTCTCCCTCAAGAGAGATGGCAGGCAGTTCCCAGGTTAGATCCCGTGAGAAAATGGAAAGCAAAGCAGCAACAATCCTGTCTCCGCAGGGGCAGGAAAACTGGGGCTTTCTCCCACCTCTTTTCTTCACGGCAATCTCTGTGGTGGTTATGCTTGCTCACGGATGAAAATGGTCGAGTTGGAGAAGGGAGAAAGGAACACAATCCAGTATCCAGTGATGCTGGAATCGGAGTGTGTGTGTCTCCCGTCCTCCTACCCTGCCGAGCCTGAGATCCCTGACCTGCACAGAAAGCCAGAAACACCAATCCCTTCCTCCCCTCGAGCCCCGTCTTCCCTCCCAGGCTGGGGAGAGATCAGAACAAAAGCCTGGCTAAGGCAAATAACATCAGGATATGCATATCCTTTGTGTCTTTTGTTAAACATCTTTACCGACATTAAGGCGTTGGCTCCAAGCTTTTTGGAAGGAATTCCACACTGAGGTCTGAAACTCTAACAGCTTCAGATTCCCTTTCTTCTGTGAGAATTTTAGCTTTTAAAATAATGTCAGTAAATGATTATTGATAATTTTTCATCTATTGATAGTATTGTTAAAGGCAGTCAGTAAGACAGGGATCTGTATACTTTCAGAGATGAATGTTGATGTGCAGTTTTAAAAAAATGCAGATTCTTCCCTTGTGAACAGCTTTGATTGTAATTCAAGAGCAAGATAACCTTAAGTTTTCTGTATTGCATGTCAATACTGAAAATTATGATTACGTTTTGGCTTTGTTTTTAGAGTCCTATGTTAAGAACATTTAGCATGCAGGGTCATACAAAACTGAATTTACACCTAAACCACAGAAGCTGTTCTCTGAAGGTTTTCAACATCAGAAAACAGTGCATGTGCCCCTAGACTGAATATAGGTCTGTAATTAACTTTATGGATACAAGTAGCTATATTCCTTCAAAATGAATATGTTTGAAGTGTAGGATCTATTGCTTACCAGATATTTAGCACATAGCTTTCAGAAGTTGTTTTGTCTCAGTGTTTTAATTTCCCCACCCAATAAAACATCTTTCTCAAGTTAAGTTGTAGGATTACATTAGTTCCTGGATGAAATAATTTGTAGCATGCAGTGCTTTGCTTTCCAAACTCCTTGTGCTTAGACTATCTTACACAATGGACGGAGTATGTACTTTTCTTCAAACCTCCTGCTGAACAGGTGGGATGCCTATAAGAAACTGCTATCACAAAAGCAAAGATTTAGAAGGTAGAACACTACCTAATGGGAACATAGGGAGAAAATTCACTCTGAGGCAGACATGGAGGTGCAATCACTCCTAAAGTTTCGTTTCAGTCCTCCAAAATAGGTCCTATGAAGGTTGCTAGTAACAGAGTGGTTTGGGGGCAGACCTTCACAGTTGAAAAACAGAAGGTAAAAAGCTGCTCTTTACTTCTCTGTTTTCATGTGTATCTGTTGCCAAAAATCTGTAGGGCAGTAATAAATCATGACTTTGAAGATTATGTGTGCACAAGTGATGTGTGTAGTTGAATCCCAGTGAGTTGTAGTAAGTGTTCTGGCTAACTACTTTGAGATTCTGAATCCAAAGAAACTACAGTTTGTCCCTGTGCCCCCTTCTTTCAGATCCATCTATAGTAGTTAGAAAATTTTCTCAGTGGTATTTTTCAGTTTTGTGTTCCTACACTCAGTGAAATGCAATAAGTATCAAGAAATAATAAAAGCAAAACAACTGAATATGAGGAGAGGAGTTGCTATAATTTTGTTCTTCTTAAGTAATGTAAGATAATAGTGAGAAAGTGATTACATTATAACTAAATGAATTAAACAAAGCTCCAAAACATAAATTAAAATTTAACTGTACCATTAAAACCTAATTTAATTAGCAAGCCATCATTACTAGATAATAAAGACCTACTGCAAAACACACAAAAATCTCTTGTAAACACAGCAAATAAAGCAAGCAATAAATTTTGTGGAGCGGATGAGTTTCTGTTACATTAGTAGAGGAAAAAGATGCTGAATGGATGTTTTAGCGCATAATGAGAACAAGGAAGTAATGGAACAATTAGGCAGCCTAATTTTAGCCATAAGTGGTTTCATAGTTAAGGGAAGACCCTAGGGAATAAGAGAAGAAAGTGTATGCACTATTGATTTTCTTGATATGAACCTTTTTTAGGTCAATATAGCTAATAAATTTACAGTATCACCAAGTTAACATGCCCTAGACATTACACATAGTTTCAGGAAGAAACAGTGAGCTGAAGTTTCACACCAAATTATGTGGAGATGCTGAGAATACACAGCATGAGTGTACATCAAAGCATGTTTATTTTCCTGAGACAAAAGTAATCTTCAGGCTGCTTAATATGGAAGATTTCTGGGGTGGAAGACATCTTTGGCCATGAAAGGGTGCAGCTGTGAGCATGGGAAAGTAGAAGAAAGGAGAAAAACAACTGAGAGAAATAAGTGTGAATAATATGTGTTTTGTGTCTTACCAGCATGAGGAGAGATGTGAACTACCTATCAGAAGATGATCTAAGACTTGTGGACAGAAGTGCTTGGCTAATAGAGTATGATGTGCATATGTGTGGACAGATAAGAAAAAGTATAAAAGACAAGCCTTATAATAATAAAGGTTAATATTTTCTTGCCCTAAACCTGTGTGTGTGCTTTTTGTCCATCACAGAATAATACTGTTCTGTTTTGCTGAATTCATGTGGTAGATGGGCTAGAACCTGTTTCAAGCTTTGCAGATGCAAGTATGCATTTGTTCTGTTTCTGCAGTTTCCCGTTGTTTTTGGTTTTCTGTCTCAGCCTACACGGGTCCCTGTTACATTTGCAGTACTTGTCAGAGAGTAGCAGAGTCTTGGTATTTCTTGATGGATTTAACATAATTTCTGTAAGCAGTATTTACCTTGGTGGTGCAATCCAGTGCTATCATTTTGGGATGGTACCACCAGCAGATATGCAAGTCCTGCAGGATCTTTCAAAAAAACCATTTTGTTGCCATGTTTATTATCTGTGAGATATGAGTAATGTCAGTAGATGGCAGTCTGAGACTTTGCTTCTAATCCGCTAGCAGTCACATTACAAAATTATCCTTTTAATGCAGTTAATATTGTGGCTAAAAGAAATGCTTTTAGTTTGGTTATTTCCATGCGTTTTGTTTCCTTCTCTCCCCTCATTACCAAGGTTCTTACAGGAAGTCCGCCCCTCTGCTTTCACTTCTGCCTGATACCAGGACTCAAACTGTTACCTCCAAACATGGTTTTGTGAACCTGAGAGCAGGTGTATGGAAGTTGCTGAGTGGTCTGTCCCTAAGGCATTTACAGGACTATATAAATTATATGATTCATATATTAAGACTCATTCTGTCTGAGTAATTTTAATCACCCTACCTGCAATTGGCCCTGTAGTATTGTGAGTGGCTGTGTTGTGTTATGAAACTAAAACAGCTGCTGTGCTTGATCACAGGGGAATAAGGAATGTAATTTGTTGTTCAGGCCTAACTCTTGCAAACTGTTAAGCACACGCACAACTTCAGGCTCGTGCATTGTTTTCATAACAGTTGGAGATACTCATAGATTTAGTTATCTGTAGACTTACTGGGTCACTGAGCAGGACATTGTTTGTAAATAAACCTGTAGAACTGATCAGAGTACTTAATCACTGTGTGTACAAAGAGCTGTATTAATGTAATAATGTTACTGAAAAATGTCCTTTCTGAGTCAATGTAGCCATTATGTACCTCCTCAAAGAGAAAGACATTTCTTATCCCTAAACTTGCACTATAATTTTATTTCTGCTTTTGTTTATTATTTACGCTTCTCATGCTGCTTCTTTTGGTTCATACATAATACTCACCATAAGAACATCATCCAGTACAAAAGCATAGATTTTTAGGGATGTGACTTTTCCTGACAAGAGAGAACATTTGGGAACTCAGAGGGTTCTGGAATACATGAATGAGCAGAATAATTAGCTGGTGTCCCCTGGACTGTCATTTTCACCAGCTTTTCCTGGTGCAAACTTGTGCAGAACAGTGGAAAGGAATGTGCTAGAGTGTCAGCAGAGATTTCCAGAAGGAGCCTGAAATCTGTCAATACACATAATTGCATTTGGGACAGAATATTAATGCTATCTTAAACCTTTTTATAATATCGCTTCCCATTCTGTCTACGTGCGAGTTCACATTGGAGAAAAGTTGGTGACATGCATTAATGATATACTCTGACTGTAATGCTATTTACACAGAAATGCTGCTCTGAGATGAGATGGTCAACACCAGTGACCAGTGAATACAGTTACCTGATGAACTGATATAATCAAAGTCAAGGATTTACTGCTCATGTCGATTTAGCTCTCCCTGAGCTGCTTTGACTTAGATACCTTACATGGTATTAAGCTACCATCATGGGGTTTTCTAAAAGGCAAAAAAAAGCTAAACATAGACATAGAAAAAGATATTGATATGTTACAATATCTCCACAGGAGGATGCTTAGAGATTAGGCTTAATATCACTAGTAAAATACTGTTATAAAAAATTGGGGTGGGTAAGAATATGTATAAATGTACTGTGCTGTACTGTTCCTTCACTCTTGCTGTAACACCAATCTTATCTGAAAAAGATCAGCAGCTTCTGAATTATATAATAATCTAACCCTGTATTTAGTGGTGTGGAAACCAGTTGGACTTCAGAGTGCATAAAGTGTGAGCATAATTTGGCTCATAATTAAAGTGCTGTGTAACATATTCTTACTGGCAAGTTGCCTTTACTGGTATAATTCCCCGGAAGAAAATAGTATTGCTTGTGTGACTGCAAGTACTATTGCAGAATTAGTAATTAGATTGTTCTAGCATATCAGAACTGGATAGTTCATATAATGCACAACTATAACATGAAGAGTGATTAAAAAACAGGTAATCACACATAATGCTAATGGACTTCTTGTCACAGAAAAGAAACATCAATTAAAATTCTTATGAATTATTTACACAATTTTTTTCCACCATAATTTGATTCTAAATAGTGTGTTAGCTTTAGGTCAGAGTTTTGTGTGGAGATCTGTAACCCTTCTGAGCTGCACATACACTCATTAGCTATGGGCACATTTGAAAATGTGCAGGAGTTCTCTCTTGTAGCTGCCAGTCTATTAAATAAAGATCAGGTTCTCTCCTCGAAGCCCTGCTGCTGTTGCCTCCTACAGGAATGTGCCTTTGTACAGTTCTAAAAGCTGTCTCGGTCTAAGGAGTCTTTATCAGATTTGAGGAAATGAACCAGCTATCAAATTAACAGCCATGAAGATCGCTTTTTATTTTACTTTGATTTCAGGCAATTAGTATTCAGACTCTAGCAGTAGTCTTATTAGCCACAAAATACTAAAAAATATGCAATACTCTGTGTGTGTACATGATGCCAAAATTTATCCCTTGGGGTTATATGAAACAAAGGAGAAGTATTTTTAGCCAAGTTTTAGCGGTCCTATCAGGTGATACTGAAGATCTTACAAGAGCATCATGGGCTGTAGGATCATCTTGATTTTAATAGCCTGTGAAAACAAAACAATTACTGCTAATATTCAGATATTAAATGGAAAGACTTCATAGTGTATCTTTGGTTCAGATAAACTTCACATTGTTGAAAGTTAGAACAGAGCCTGTCTTTGTATGCAGATTTGTGTGTATTTTACCTAGAACTCATTGGAGGACAAAATGGTATTATTTCCCCAAAATAACTGCAGAGCAGACCTGAGCCTTCATTAACTCTTTCTTCCCCAAATATTTCCCTGTTTGGAACATTACTGGAGTCTTTTTTTGTTATCAGTAATTTATTATTTATTAAATGCCAGTTTCATTGCATTATTGACCTTTCAGGATTTGATCATGTATTGATGCCTTAGGATTTTTATATAGTTGTAGTTTTTAATATTTTATATATTTGTAGAGTTTTACATAGCTGTATAATTTCTCACACTCGAAGTAGCAGTTAACAGTTTCTAACAGTTTCTCACAGTTTGTGCCACAATCCCGAAATTTTATTTAACTGTCTTTGCAATGGACAAGATAACAGCAAGGACATCTTGTTTGGAACACATGCACCTGGACCAGAATAACAAGACAAAACAAGATAGAAGGCTCAGAACCGTTGGAGGCACTCCAATGGGGCAGTTTTCAGGGTGGTACCAGGGTGGTACGAGGGGCAAAGGGTTCTTGGGTTGGATGTATCCATTAAATATGATAATTAAGTAGTATTATTAATTTGTAAGAACCCTATACTGTGTGTGCACCTATATACTTCATGCACCTGAAAGCTTTCATTGAAGAGTTGTTCTCTACTTTACCTGCACTACTATTGTCTTGAAAGTTTTTTTTCCTCTATTTTAGGCAACAATATGATGTCTCTTTCAATGAAAGGGGCTTGTATGAGAGAGAAAAAGTGTTCAGGTACTTGTTACATATTCTGTGGATACTCTGCACTGTAGCTGTTTGTGTGAAGTAAAGAACTGGTATGCTGGCCATAGAAATGTTGGCTCTCACTCTTAGTGAATTCTGAGAGGTCTTTTTCCTTTTTAACATTTCTGAATTGAATGAAAGAGGGGAAAATTGGGGAGGCACACTTCTTACAACAGAACGTTAAGCAGAAATTAGTTATGTCACAGCTACATCTGTACTACTGATGAGTAAAATATTTAACAATAACAGCTTCTTACTATTACTAGTATGGCACAGAAGGTTTGGGGTCAAAGTGGTGTTGCCAGAGCTTGGGAGCTAGCTCTCAATAGCAGAAAAGTTGCTGGGATAATCCTGACAGCTCTGGGATTTCGTATTCCTTAGTAAATCCTGTCTCAGATGTCAGGGATTGGATTTTATTTTTCCTCTTAACTGGATGTTTACAGGATTTGTAACAATATCTAGGGATTTGTGTTTCTGTAAAGCCAGTAAGAGTGATGTGTTTAATCTTCACTGCTTTCCAAATGCACACCCTGTTTCTCAGACTTCCTAAATAAGTATTTCATATTAACCAATATACATGTCCCTGTTTTCTTCTTCACATCCTACTTTCCCAACTCTGCTTCATTTTTTAGTCACAGTGATATATGTATTATAAATGTCACTTTCATAATACCTAATCTAGCCTGGTATTAGAATAATCTCCTTTAATTGTTATGTTCTTAAACATTGTTTCTTGTCCCTTTTCTAATATTAAAAGGACTCAATTGGCCAAAAGTTGAAGAAGTTCACATATTCAAGTCTCTCCTCTGGCTAGTGCCTGTTACAGTACAGCAGAAACTGCTGAAAAGAAAAAAGGCTGTCAGGAAAGTCAGTATTTTTAGAGAAATCTGAGTTTATTGAATACAATTTTCTGCATTGAATTGTTAAAAAGCAAAGCTTTTTGGCAGTCACCTCTCTGTCCATTGAAGATAGTCTCCTTTTCTTGTTATTTTATCCATAGATTAATTATCATTTTTCAAACTGAATTGCATAAGCCACTTATCTGCCCACGATTTTAGTCTAGCCAAATCCATGTGAACTTTATTGCTTCCCCATGTAGATTTGTTGATACTACCATTTAATATGGTCAGCACATTTAATGACTTTACTGCATTTTCCTCCTTTCAGGTTTATAAGGTAAACAAAATCAGTTCTAACGTTACGGGATTCCACACATCAGATCCTTCCATTTGGATCCACTTCTACTCAATAAGTACATCCTGTGTCTCCTTTGTTAGCTGGTTTTTATGCACTCAGGCACCTTTTCTCCTATATCTCACTTACTAAAGTGAACACACAACAATAATCTGTAGCATTCTTCATTAGAAATCAAACACTCTTTCAGTCAGTTTTCAACAGGCAAATCAAAAAGTTGTGTAAACAAAAAAATTCAGAGACATTATTCCTAGAGGCTACTTGTAAAGAACAGGAGAACAGTCATATCTGTTGCCTCCTTGTTCATTCTTCTCTCCATATTATGAGGCGCTTCTGTATATCATTATGTGACAGCACAGTTTAACTAGTGAAAAGCTGTGATGATATTTGCAATTCTTGAATATGATTTTGTGATTTTAATATCAAATGTCATGGTTACATGCATACATGATGATCTTTTGTCATGATCAAGCTCAAGATATTTTATGCCAAGAAGGCAAGTCTCTCACATTTGTGCAAGAATAGCAACTTTTACCTTCAAATGAGTAACTGTGGCAAATCCTTGCATTGATCACTGATGAAACTAGACAAACAACACCAAACTGCTAGTTTTGCTTTCTCCAGAGTAGACCCACTCTATTTTCCAAAATATTTACCACCAGTATAAAAATAAACATTCTTAAATATTCATAAAATATTACAATGCAGCAATGCCATGTTTTACATGGTATTTAATGAGAAACCTACATAGGGACCTCTGTCTGGGATGAGATTCCTTAGTCAATGAATCTATGAGGAAAGAGCTTATGAAAAAAGGAGGAAGATGTAAGTGCTTACCTTTCTTTTTGCTAAAATGAATGAAAATATCTAGCATGAATGAGTATGTTCCAGGGAATTTTGTTTTGAACAAGTACTGGACGCTGACATGACAGTTACCTTTAGAAAGGGCAATTGGTCTCACTGTACCAGTCATTTTACAAAAAAAAACAACAACCCAAAACCAAAACAAAACCCCAACCAAACGACAATAACAACAACTCACCAAAAAAAAAAGTATGGAGGGACAGTCTAACCTTAGAAATAAAGAATTTCAGTAAACAGTAAAGAAGATGAAGTCTGAAATCAAGGGGAGGGAAGCATCGAGATGAGAAGTAAACTGACAACAGTCACATTAAGTAAGTGGCTTTAAAGGAGTTTTATTTATGTCCTTTGAAAAATAATACTTTTTAAGCAAGACTTCAAAAAAAGCTGAGAGGTTCATATCTTCATGAACCTGTACTTGCCTATCCAGTGTGTCTGATGTTAAAGAAACTGTCCATTGGCAATAATGCCTAAGACAACTTCTGTGTAAAATACAGTGGATGATGGGCTGGTCTACATGTTGCAAGCACTATGGGCTGAATTTATTTACTTTTAGTAAAAGAAGAACTGGAAGAAGAAAGTCTGTACTTCTGCTTCACCCGAAGCCTGTGTCTACAGCTGTCTGGCTTTTGGCATTTACCTGATTTGGTTTTAATGCATTATTATTCTAAGGTGCGCTCTTCTTCTTTGTTGTTATTTCAGGATTGTCTTCAAGGTCTCTGGAAAAGGTAAGAAGCAGGATAATAACAAAAGCCCAGTCTAGCCTTGTATAAATGTTTGCTCTTTCACAATAACTATTCCTATGTTTGCTGTTCTATCTCTGAATTGCACAGCTTAATTGTTTGTCAGCAGACAAGACAAATTGGGGTTTAAAGGTGCATTCAGGTTTTTCCTCTGCACAAGTCTGTTGGCTGTAATGAATGGAAGCAACACCTCCTGCATTTTGCAACATATTTGGACTGGAATATCTATCTAGTCATTCACCCACTTCACCCTTCTGTATGCTTTGTTTCCTAATGATGCCTAAGGATTTTAATGTGTATTTTATAGATTTATCATAGAGTTATATAAGTTGAGTAAGTTTTCCTAAGTCTCTTGCATTTTAAGTAGCATTTAGAAGTTACTGGACATTTTCTCACACATTCTTGAAATTCCGTTAGACATACATTACCAAGAACGCACTGTTTTGAAGAACACCTGCAAGAACTTCAACTGAGACAATAAGATAGCTTGTAGTCAAAACAGAAGAGTAAGTTCAGAACCCTTGAAGAGGCTCCAAGAGGCAGTTCTGAGAAGTTCTGAGGGTAGGCACCAGGGAAAAACGTTATCATGGGTTGAGTGTAGTCATCAAATATGTTAATTACTGAAAGTTATAAAAACTGTAACATTTGGCTGACATGTGTGCGTGTACTTTTTTTGTGCACCTAGAAGCTTCTATATCTTTTTCCACTAATATTGTTTTGAAAGACTTTTGCAGGTTTAGGTACACTAATATTCCATAAAAGTGGTAGATTATCTCTCCTCATAAACCCATGATTCAAAATTCCATCCAGGAATCATCAGTGTCAGCAGTAGTAGAAATGAGAAGACAAACAGTCACCTCATTGAAACCAAGTCTTGGCTTAGTAAGCCTTATGGTTCCCATAATAGATTCTGTATGCTGGATTCTCCATTGCTTTTCCTTTGAATAGCCATGCATACTTATATAAAATGAGTGCTCAGAATGGTCTGATTTAACATACAGTCAGGATAAATGTGAAGGAGTGCAGGGCAGTGTGGAATCACATGTTTCTGATTTCAGTGAAATTGAAGAATGCTTTGTTTTTCTGTGTATAATTTTCTTGATAAACCTGTTTTGAGGTTCCATTCTTAGTCAGGAGATAAGATTATAAATAATTACAATGCTGCCTTTCATAATTGCATCATGCAAAACATTTTACATTCTTTTAACTAGGGTATAATCACTATCGTCATTTTCTGTGCACTATTAATTTACCACTGCTCCCAAAGCGGGCAAAACCCTTGTACTATCCCAGAGCACCTCACTGGCTGGCTAAAGGATATAACTGCATGCTATTTCACTAATTTTGTGGATCTCAAGATATTTCAGTCCAATAGAATTCCACAAAGGAAGCAAACAAACTACAGCGTAGTACGAAACACATCCAGGCTGTATTTTATTGATTGCAGCTAGATTCATACTAGCAGTTCTCAAACAGATTTTGGTTTCAAAATTTTAAGTGAGTCAATAGATAGAGGAACCTGTGAGTCCCACATTGCTCTCTAATTAGCAAGAAAATAACAGATATGGAGGCCAAGAGGACCATAATTCACTGTGAGACAGCAATAATGAACTCTCCCTTTTGAGGTGCATTAGTGATGCAGTTGCATTACTTGCTGACTGTACCTTAAGATACAAATTAATTTCTTTTGTTCCAGATGTACTTAGCCATATACCCATGTGTCAGCTGTTTTGAGATTGTAACTGGATTAGGTGCTGGTGGTGAGGAACACCTCTCCAGTTTTCATAGCAGGTGATCCATCTTCTACCCTGAATGGCTCTTTAGTCAGAGGCAGAGGAAATTAAATTGGCCAGATTAAAGTAGACTCTTACTAGTAGGTATTCCATGGATGCCTCCTGCTCTCTGCATACAAAACATACAGAAAAGACAATTTATATATTTAAAAGAGAAAAAAATAAATAGCCTGAAATAGCCTATTCTTTCACTCTATCTGACTAGCAATATCATAAAGGCAGCTTCTATGAAGGTAAGATGCCTGGCAAAATGTAAATTGTTTGTGACTAAAGAACCCTTCTGCAATGATACATCATCTACCTCTTCAAAACAGCAAAACTATGCAGATATCATACCTCATTATAGGCAGATCTGTAACTGAGACTTTAAAGCTATCTCCCATGATTTTCATAGAATTAATGGTAGATTATATTCCAGGTTATGTTATTTTAGTTTAGATTACTATAAAGTTCATTTATCAAATGTAGAAATTCAATGAACCTGAGTCCCTACCTTCACCCACAACAACATCAGAATGGAAATGTTTTGACTTAGAAGCTGATCCTCCGTTTCAGAAAACTGATCAGTTCAGATTCTCCCTAGATTGCAGTGAAGCTCTTTAAATGATGGATCTGCTTCCTTCTCCCACCCTCTTTTCATTTCTTCTGGAGACTCATTTTCAGCTATAGTGCACTATGATTTAACAAGGCTTTGATACTGTGAGATGTTGGCGGGCACGAATCAGACTCTTTTTTTTTTCTAAAAGGATAATATATTGCTTTTTTAAAGTCAATTAACACTTAGGGCAAATGAAATCGGGAGAGCTAAAGGTCAGTTACTAAAGGATGGCCACAAAAATCTTTCCAGTTCACACACTGTTCATCCATGGATTGCATATTACTGGGAAAAGAAAGGAAATAGTAATTAGCTAATTTCATTTCTTGATGGTTAGCAATGAGATAGTTTAATACAGCTCATCTGTTTTATTTTCAATCAAATGTGACTGGTGCTAATAATCATTCAGACCAGCTTGAGACCATGTTGTTTCAAGGCATTGTACCTCCATCACATTAGTTGCAAGACTGTTGTGGCAATTTATGCACCAGGCAAATGTTAGCACAGAAACTAGGTTTAATACTTCAAGTTTGGAGCTCGCTTAATAAGCTATATGTGTAAAAGAAATATTGTAGCTGGGCAGTCCAACCATTAAAAAAAAAAACAAGGGCATGAAAGCGATAGAGAGCAAATGCCACTTTTGCCATCATTCATCATCCCGTTTAAAACAATCAGGTTACTTTAACATTGGCCTTTAGAGATCTGTGGTGTTGCTTCATTGGCTTTTCAGCTGCTGACTTTTCATGTCACGACTGTAATGTTGTTTTACAAATGAACTGCTATGGATTTAAAGATTTAATCAGACAAGGTTCCAGGGCTGCTTAGATTTGTTGGTGTTCATGTTACTCTTGTGAGTCCCTCTAACATCAATGAAACAACTTACCAGTGTAAACCACAAAAAACACCTAAATCCTTCTGAGATGTGTGCCTTGTTTATAAATGGAGATTCATGTCAAGAGAGCATAGAGCTTAAAGGAACCTTTAATAAAAGTAATAATAACCCAAAATTAGAGGACTCTTCATAACAAAGTGAAGTTGCAGGTTACTGTCTTGTCACTTAATGGTGACTATACATAAAAATGGCCAGATTTGACTTGAATCTGTGTTTTCCACTAGCATTTTGTGTGTCAAATAGCTTTCCAGGCAAGACTCACACTCAAGATTGCAGTCACAGTTCATTTTTATCTCTTTTAGAATACCTGCTGAATTTAATAACCTTTTCCTTTTTAACTAAGGAGTTTCCTTTTGCAATCACATGAAAAGAAAAAAGAGTCAGTGCTACAGGCAACAGGAGATTATTTTATGCCTACCTACTCAGAGAGGTTTTGCGAGAGCACAAAGGCCAAGCAAAGCACATAATGAGCAAACTCTCGTGAGGTAAATTATTATTTGGAATTCTGAATGGGTCCTTAATGTGTGTGGGAAACTGTACTGTCAACTAGTTGTGTGGCACTTGACTTGCATGTAAGTAGCGACTTAGCTGATAGCTATCATTCCTGCCTCACTTCACTGTCTGAGACAGCAGGAAAAGGAAGTGGAAAGCACCAGACCTAGAAGCCATGCTCCCTTGTTTGCTGCTGTGTCAGAGACAGACCTCTCTAGCCATGAGTGTGTGTGTGTTGCACTAATTGTCTGTCCCCACCTATGTGCAGACAGTAATCTTCACTTTTTGCTTTGAAAAGCACAGCAGGCCTGCTCTTGAGCAGCAGGCTCTTTTCCTTGAATTTACAAAGGGAGCCAGGATCAAATGTGGAGGTCCTTCCTATAGCTACAGACTGTATCCCACTTTAAGGATATATGTAAACTTTTGTTATGTTTCTGTTAGTGTGGTGATGCTTAAGCTAGCTAGAGAGTACAGAGGCTGCAAGTACATTTGACTTGCACAGTCCCATCCGAAGACAGAGTTTCACTTAAAAACATGGCAGCTGCATGGGTGTTTTCCCTGGACTGACTCATGCTGTTGGAAACTTAAGAGGTAGCTACTATAGCACGTATATTTTGGAGATGTGTCTGCAGCAGCAAAATGCTTGACCAACTTTCTGGGCCTGCTTTATAGCACATGTAAGCTATGTGTTGGTGTGGGGGTCATACCTAGCTTACATGTTACTCTGATTTCATATTTCTCTGATCATATCTACTTATCTTGTAAAAGAAAACAAGGCTTCAGGATCCTTTTTTGGACTGCTGAGTGGCCAGAAAACCGGGATGGGTTCAGTGAGCCTCACGGGTTCACTGTGTAGTACCAAGATACTGTGCCCGCAACTGATATGCAGAGCAGTGCATAAAACAGTGCAAGGGACATTTGTGGTGAAGAAGTCCCATTATCTTTTTGTCCAGGAAAAATGACAGCTCTGCTGAGGTGGCCTCAGGTTTGTCATTGTAATGATCCTAGAGTAATTTTGGGGAGCAGTCCTTGGGGTGTGAACCATTTCACCACAGTATCCATTCTGTTGGCCACACTCAGGAGCAAGAAACTCCAGCAGAGTGTGCCTGTAGACACACATGCAGAGAGATATGCTTTTCCACAGCTAGCAGAATTGTGAGAATGACTCCCCTCTTTACCTCTTTTGGACTTATTTTTGATCTCCATGGAACGAGATAGGATCTATACTGTTCTATTAAAGAAAAAGGAAATTTGGATTCAAGTTTTTTCTTCACAGCTTTGAATTGGTGAGCTTGTGAGAACAGCTGTTCTTTACTTCAACAAAATCAGGAAGTGCAGAGATGAGCAACAATAATAATAAAAAACCTAGATGATCAAAACCAGTTCCTAAAGCTTTGTTAGTGTATAATGTCTTTCCATCTGAGGCAGCATCTGTTGAAATCAATGATACCTCTATTTCTCTGTTGTTGATGGAAACAGCTTCAGGCAAAATTAGCAAGGTATGTTAGACCAGTTCCCCAGTGTGTAATGTTTTTGGGAACCTACTCTCCCACCAGCATATAGAGTGTGCAATCCATTGTTATACATGGAGGAAGCAAGTGATAGATAGACAAATAGATAAACTATAAGCTTTTAATTTATTTGGGTTTGCTGTCTAGATTTAGCAAATATTAAAACATGTAGGCTTTCCTTATGAGCTGATGTCATGATTCATTTCAGGCAATCTACTTGAACAGATGCATAAAAACCAGGATGGCCTGTGGCCATTGCCATCTAAGACTCTTCATGGGCCTACTTGTGAGCCACTCAGATCAGTCAGAAACTTTCAGAAACTGCACCTTACTCTGAAATCCAAATAATCAGGTAGCTCGAGAAAAGTTATTTATCAGAAAAGATTAAGGTTTCCAAAGAGTCAGTCAGTAATGTATTTGCACTCTTTGATCCCTGGTGATAGTAGATCAGAGCTGTGAATGTCTGTTTACAGAATGATTCAAGTATTTCAGTATTTCCAGTGGATAGCAAGGAAAGCATAATTCAAATAACATAATTGATATTTAATTACTCTTAATATGATAGAGGATTTTTTGAAATTGACAAGGCTCACTACTTCATCTGCTCTTCTTGTTGAAAGATGTCTTTCATTTTCCTTCAGTCTATGGAAGAAACAATGTCGCGATCCTAGAGAGGGTAAAGGGACTAGCACACTCCAGCAAGGGTGAACATGGAATGGCATTTACTGGGTGGAGGAGCAGACTTTTATAGGGATCTGAGGGAAGGTTTTGGAATTAGGGTGGAATATGGGTAGAACTTAGACATAAAAGGAAATAAGGTGATGGAACATAACCAAACAGGGAAAGGCAGGGGAGGAGATAACCATATAAGGGGATGGTGCAGTGCACCAAACTTCAACCAATGAGGAACAAGGATACAAAGAACCAATGGGTAACAATAATACATATCAACATCTGAAAAAGCATTATTACAACTGTATTAAACTATTCTATTAAACTATAAAACCCCAGAAAACAAATCTTCAGTCCTTATTGATAATTCATCACTGGCTTCTAGGTGGGTGTGTTGTTGAATCAATTCCTTTTCCCTTCTCCAGGTGGTGACAATTCTCGATATTCTTCTTTTTCCAATCTGTATAATTATTTGCACCCACAAAACAATATTTTGGTTTCTTTACTTCCTTGGAATCTGCTTTCTTGTGCCTCTTGCCTATTATAAATAAGATTATTGGAAATGGATTCCAAAGGATTACTGGAAATTATTTTCCAGTGGTTTTGTTAGACATTGGGCTACTGTGACAAGGTCAATACGAATCAAAAAAGCACACAAAAGTAATATCTCTTTTGCTCATTGTTCTCATTGTTTGTGTAGCTAAGAAGATTATTCCAAAGGTCTGTGAGGGTATTTCTTCCCAGAATGAAAAAAAAAAAACCATCACATGAGGATAAGAAAATCTAATCACCTGTCTCAATGCTATTGTTCTATCATCTTGGAGCTAAACAGAAGTCCTACAATGTCAGAAACCCCATGGAAGCATGATATAACATTGGCAGCACAGGCTTTGTCAGGACTGGAAATAACTATAGCACTCCCAGTCTTTCCTTTTCATATAGAAAGATTCTGCAGGGTGATTCTTCAGGAAGCTTTAGCTACAGAAGTCTAAGGCAGTACAGCTTTGAGAAAGGAGGTAGAGAACATCAGGAACTGAAGGTGACCGGTGTGTTTGTGGAGGAGGCTTCCTGATAGAAAGCTTATGGTAGTTTTCTTTCCTTGTACAGATCTAAAAGAGAGTTTGGGTTTTGGGTTTTGATGGTTTTTTGTTTGGTTGGTTTTTCATTTTTTGTTGTGTTTGTTGGTTTTTTTTTTTTTTTTTTTTTCATTTTTCTTTTCAAGTTGTTGTGCAGACCAGCCTGAAAATTAGAAGGGAAGAAATTCCAATGGGGAATTTAATTGACATCATTTTTCAGTCTCATGTGATGCAACAGCCAGCAGACTGTGGTTATCTGTACAGAATGTGAATGCTAAAGGGGCACTAAATATCCTTATCTGCTATGAAATAGGATTTGATTAAACATAAGCTGCTTCTGTGGTTCAAGCCAACCCCAGAAATGATTGTACACCCATGTGAAAACAAGCTCTTGATGAATGTATCTGTCCTGTAACTAAAAGAACCCCAAAATACTATTGGAATTAATTAATGAATTAATTAGTTATGAAATTGAAGTCACCGGGAACCCTCTTTTTAACCTAGCCCTAATTGCATGTGTTTCCAAAACAATGTAAAATCCTGCCTGCTTCCATTCCTAGTGACAAACTCAGAACATTCATTGCCATTCCTCTTGCTCTTTCAAAGATATAATTCAAAAAGTCTTATTTTGCCTTTCCTGAGGGAAGGCGTAATACTCAAGTTTTAGCTTATTGTTTTATTTTCAGAAATGTTTTAATTCAAGTGCTGATGAAGCAGCACATATTGAATGATGTTGGATTTCTCTTATGTCGTTCATGCACTGTTTTTATCATGGTAAATGGAATGAGTTTTAAGCCAGGGATTTAAAAATACTTTCCTTGTCAAGGACATACAGGTGAGTTTTCTGAGGGTGCAATATTATATTCCCACACTGCTGAAGAAGTGACCAATGACCTTCTTTCTTGACAAACTAGAAAATCTGTGAGATAGTTCATTTGTGTTACTCTAGGTTGAATTACATATTCCATCATGTGATTCTAAACATTTTTTTTAAAGGAGGAGCTCTTTTTTTTTTTTTAATACAATAAGGAATGATGTGCAAGAGAATATGGAGTGTGCCAGAGCCCTTTTAGATTCATCATTTCAATATTTCCTTCTGCTACAATGGTTTAATTAGAGTAGTCTTTTTTTGGTAAGGGATTTGTATATCTTTAATGAAACTGAAGAGCATGAAATATGGTTCCCCTCTTTTTAAAAGAAGCCACTTTTAGAGAAATAAAATGAGAAATAAATGAATTGTTGAAGCCACAGTGCATGAAATGAAGAGAACCCTTGACAATATTGGCAACAAGTTTTTCCTCTAATATTTTGATGATCATATAGCTGAGTGATTGTGGGCTAACTGACAAGAGATATTCTTATTTTGGTTCATGTGCTTTATATTGGCTTCAGGTTATTTTGAGAAATCCATGGCCCTGATCCTGCAGTTGTTTTGAAACAGATAGAACCTCGTGGCTGCAGCCCGCTCTTCTGTGTACAAAAGTATGTGCTTGTTGAGTTTGATGCCTTAGGGTTTTCATGAATTTTTAGATTTTTATGCTTCTAGGTAGTTTCTCACATTTAGAGTAGCTAGCAACCTCTAACCCTGCACTAGCTGTCTTAAGGGTCAGATAATAGCTGAAACACCATGCCTGGGATACATGTACCAGAGCAAAGACAATTAGATACCATGTTAGTCAAAACAAGAAAGCAAAGCCCAGCAACTTTGGAGAAGCTCCAGTAAGGGAAAGTGGCATGAAGATGATGATAAAGGATGAAGTAAGGGGTCTAAAGACCTCCAACTCAATTCTAGGAGAGGCGTGCTGTGGGGCGGAACCAAGGGAAGTTCTGGGTATGGACATATCTTAGATTGGATGCAACCTTTAGGTATGATAATTGAGTAGGGTTATAAAATTAGTATGCTGTCACGTAGACAGGGCTTTTCTGCTTTTTCCAGCTCCTACACCTTGTTGACATTTGTCACACACACACACACACACTCTNCTTTCAGATTAATTTACTCTGCATGTTTGAAGCGGTGGTGCTTGGAAAAGAGCTCACATGATATTCCTGAGGCCATCCTAGCACCGGTCTTTTCTATCTGTTACTTGTCAACATGTGTTGTACTCTTTTATACTTTTTACACTTTATATACTCTTTTATACTCCTTTATATTCTGTACCCCAAAACCCTATAAGTAAAAGAACTCTTCTCTACTTTATCCACTTGAAGTTGTCTTGGAAAGTTTTTTTCCCCTTTCCTTAAGGCAACAAGTTCAACGTACCTACTTGCAGATGTGCACAGAACTGCAAAATCAGAGCCATTTATTAGAATTTTTGAAAATTTTCAGTGTAGTTGCAAGTTCCCAGTCCTCTGTGAAAGATCTAGTCCAATGCAGTAGGGTGAGCTATCCTTGAAAGGCAAACACTCATCCAGCCTCTCTCTCTCTCTCCTCCTCCCATGCAGGAATTATAAACTAATAGGAGAAGAAAGCTCATGGGTCAAGCTAAAGACACTTAGCAGCTACTGTTGCAGAAAAAAGAGACAACTTGAAAAAGACTCATTTATTGCCCATTTAAATAGGTAAGAGTAGTGAGAAACAAAAGCAAACATTAATGCAATGCCTGTCTTCCCACATCTCTCAGGCTCATCTTTACTCATTTAATTTTTCTACCCCCAAAGAGCAGCATAGGTCAATGTCATGCTCTGAAAAATTCCCTTTCAGAAGTATTTCCCATGAAGAACTCTGCTTGGTCTGAAGCAAGGTGATATTTCTAACTAAAGGGAAGATTGTTTTTAAATAATAAAGAATTCTTTTTTTTTTCTTCTCCACAGCAGACTTGCCTAAAAATGCTCACTATGGTGGTTTTCTTCTGCAAATTGCACTTTCAGCTAAATCAAAATGTTTCATCAAAATGTGCTATTTTTAATTAAAAAATAAAATTCAAAAAGTAAACACAAATTGAAATAGCATGTCACTGATGCCTCAATATCCTGTAAAAGACTTCCAAGACACTAGTGGAGATGGATTAAATAGATGAGATAGATAGATGGATAGATAGAGTAATTCTTTTATTAGAAGCTTCTAAGGTGCACACTAAAAGCATGCGTGTAGCATCTGCATGAGCTAGATGTTACAACTTTTATAATAACTTTTATAACTTTCAGTAATTAACATTGCAATATCTACAGCCAACCTGTGGTGCCATTTCCCTTGGTGCCTACCCTCAGAACTTCTCAGAAATGCCCCTTGGATCCCCTCCAAGGGCTCTGAGCTTACTATCTTGTTTTGACTACAAGCTATATTATTGCCTCAATTGGAGTCCTTGCAGGTATTCTTCAAAACAATGTGTCCTTGGTCAATGTGTGTGAAAGTCCTCAGTGACTTCTAAATACCAGCTAAAATGTGAGAGACTTAGGAACACTCATTCAACTTATATAACCTTATAAATATCTACAAAATGCACATTAAAATCCTTCGGCATCATTACTTACACATTTTGTATAAGAAATCAACTTGACATCTAGGAGCATGTGCGTAATACCCAAAAAGCAGTGGCATGCAGGACTTTGTGGCTGACTAGAGTTCTGAGTACAGCAGTACTGTCATATAGGATGGTTCCTTGCATGCTTTCTTTACCCCTATGAGATATGGCATACATTGCAAATCACTGCACACCCTCAATATCTTCTAGTAAACTTTAGACTCTTCCACAGCTTCTGAAGACTTAAAAATGACAGAATCCTGCAGGAAAAGGGGAGAGAGAAATTAAAAAAAAAAAAGTTGAGGTCTTAAAAAGTGGGGGAATAAAATCAATCACATTCAACTCAAGAGGGTTAACAGTGAGAAAGGGAAATGAACCATTCTGTGAGTTGAAAACGAAGATACAGTAAATTTCAAAATTATACCTTTTTTACTATTTTGAAGTATTTTTTAAAGGAAAAGAAATTCTGATTTTCTGAAAAAAAAAGGAGTCCTACTTTTGAATGAGTACTCATCAGAACAGATCAAAATTCTAGCATTTTTGTGAAATAGACCACTTCTGTTTTAAAGCACATTGAAAGATGCCAATTTCTTTTGAATTGCGACATTTTCTCATTTCATTTTCAGCTTAGTATGTTTCTCTGAGCACTCTTCCTAACAAAAACCTTAAACACAGGTTGCTTATTCTTGATCTCAGTAAATTTGTGATTTAGAAGTCTGTTGGTATTAGCAACGTCTTTATAACATTGCTATTGAACTTTATATAATGACCCACTGGCTTCAGTGGAACAGCAGTGCTGTGCTGTTTTGGGGTCTAAATCACTGTTTCCCTCAAGGGATAGGGGATGTATTGATTTAACCAACTGGAGATATGGCCTGTACATGCACACAGTCTCATAAATTTAAATAAAAATTCAGTGTCTTGTGTGGGAGATGATTTTAGATGTATGTCTTCAGTCACTGCTGCATGGTAACACATTTGGATTGCTGTTCAGCATAAGAAACCTGGCAAATTTAAAGAGCTCATAAGCCAATTTTATATTGTTTTAGTAGGCAAGATGAGAAAAGACCAACTTTCTTGATGAGGGTGCAGTGGAAATTTGTGAGGTCTGTTAAGACTTTGGCAGAGAGGAGCATCATTTGGTCCACCTAAACTTCTAGTAGCGTATGCATGACTGTATGTGGTGACTAAATGGCAAATCAGTAACCCCAGTAAAAAATGCTCTGTCTTTTTCCATGTCTTGGAAATGAAAGATCAATTTATGTAGCAGAAGAATGATGGTAACTCAGAAGTACTGATGCATGAGAATGAAAATAATTGTAATTTTCAAGAGAGTATTTCCAGTTTGCAAGATTTAAATTGCATGCAAACTGTCTTTACATCTCTGACTTAAGAAGTATTGTCTTTAGGGAGGGTTGACTTGACATTGGCAAACTTCAACAGAATATACAGACATGAAAATGGGCTTGTGGTTGCCTTGAAGATGTGTACTGTGATGTTCCTTTTATTCCAAAGAATGCCAGTGGGATACTAAATTTACTGCTGCATGAGACTAAAGGTTCTAGTTTCACAGCAGTGGTAAGAGGTGTTGAAGAAAAAACAGGCCATGCAAAGAGTTTGATTTCATAAAGAAAAGATCTTATTTTTTGAGATTAAAAATTACAAAGGATGATTTTGAAGTTATTCTGTTTCATGAGGTTTTCTTTTTAATTAATAAAATTTGTTCTAGAACAGATGTAAGACATTTGGTTGATTTTGTTTTTAAAACTTGATGCTCATTAGACTAAGAGATCTCTATGCATTTAGAAGAGCTCTAACCCATATAGACATAATTTGGGAATCTTATGTTTTGAGATCATACAGCAATGTGTCTTATGAATATGTATTAGAATACAATATATATTGCTAAGTATTGGACTTTTTCTGCTGCTTTTTTGTTTAAAGGATCCCGTATATTTTCTTTTCTAAAAATTAGATATAATGCTGGTTATTTCTTCTATACTTGTTGGGATCACTTATTTTTTTTCAAAGGAGTCATTGCTTGGTGATAGAAGTTGGTGTAATTTCTAGGAGCTGAATATTTTGTCAATAAAAGTCAAAGCATGATATAATATTAGGAAGACAGTGTGAATTCTGACAAAAGAGTGCTATTAACTCACGGATATCGTCTGTCCTTTTAATATTTTTAACATCCTTTTTTGGCTAAACCAAAACTGAGTTGTCTTTCCTGAAGTTGTCTTTGAACAGAGACAATTTTTTTGCCTTTATCTTTAGCTTCCTGGGAAGGAGTATTTTTTTTAATTTAATTTTATTATTTTATTTTATATTTACATTTATTGCAACTGCCTGCTTTGGTACGTATCATGTTGTTACTATTTTACACAGATAAGTAAATTACAGAAACTAGTTCAAGAAGAGTGAATGCTTACTGTAAGAGAAACATAACATTGATAGTCTCTCCTAATGTAGAGACTGAAGATGCAAGAATTGCTTTCTGTTCAACCTCACATACTCAGTTTGCTTCTGTTTATTTGAGAAAGACAGGAGTCTAGGTAGAAATTGTAGCCTAACCCATGTTTTCAAATTAAAATGTTTGAGAAGTGAACATCAATAGCATGTTTTAGAGACCACGAGATGACATGGGGTTTATAGGGGTTTCTAGAGAACTTTTACAAATTAAGAGGTATTTCCTGACTGTAATCTTGAGCTTTACACTGACTGTTTAACCATTTTGTCTCTCTTCTGAGCAAGGAGAGAAATGAATGTAGACATCGCAGATCCATAAAAAGTACTAATGTATGGCTAGTTGCATTACACATACATTTTCATCTGATTGTTATTGAGGATGACTGAGTGGGTTATTCATGCCTTGTCTAAGATAAATATCCATTTATGAATGGACAGAAACAGAAGTATTTTTAGGATGAATGTTAAAGTGCAAGGTACACCACCAAGGGCTTCAATGACTAAGCTGCCAGTAAATATTATTAAATCCTAGGGAATAAAAAGCTTTCAAGAATCTTGTTATAGCATTATGAAAATTAGATTTTTGTTATCTTTACCTGAACTGGGTTTCACCTTAATCTATGTGTAATCCTCTGATTTCTTAGTTTGCTCACAGAGAGTCTGAAGTATGAGTAGCCCTTAGGTTAAACACACCTTATTACTATAGTCTGAGCTTGGCCCTTGACCCTTACCCCTTCCTCTTGCTCAAGAAACTGAAGTGCTTCATTTACCTTTAGATCATGAAGAAAAAGAATGCAAATTTCTAGAGCAAAGCCACTTGCTTTGTCGGGCAGCATTCTGTGAACATGTCTATTATTGTCATTAAGCCAAAAAAAAAAGTCAGTGTAATAATACTGTGAATTAAAAAAAAATTATTTAAAATATTCAATATGCAGATAAAGAATATGAGGTTGCATTATATTTTTTTGTGCTGTAAAATCTTAGTGTAAGTAGAGGTGTCCCTCTGAACTGACAAATTATTAGAAAAGGCACTTGCTAACTGCATAAAAAATTGTATTTTAAAAAATAAGAAAAGAGCTGCAAATAGGCAGTCTGCTAGCTTCTCAGAGAGGAAACCATGCATGTGGCAGGTCTCCATACTGTAAAACAAAACAAAACATTGCACTATGCATTCCATCTTTTGGAAAAATATTTGGGGACTTTTTTGCATTTATATATGCTTTCAAATACAGTCAAGTGAAGCCCAAAAAGGCCCGATAAAACTGTTTAGAGACAGAGTTTTTAGCCTTTAAACAGCAAGGTATTTATTAATGCAATGTTGGGGAACCCCCAGCTAGCACTGGACAAAGAGTTCCAAAGTTTTCAGTGAAAAGCAAGACTATTTATACAATTTTGCATAGGATGACGACATCTTTTCATGTATATTCATAATATTGCAACATCTGATTATAATATTCATAGTAGGTGGAGAGTAGGTGGAGCCTGTGCATGGTCATCTCTTTTGAGGAATTTTGCAGGGGTACATCCTGTTGCCTTCATCTCTAGGGGGCTGCATCTTTACTCCTCTCCATCGTGAACTTTTCAACTTTCTCTGTTTTTGCTGATTCTTGCAAAGAATCTTGGACTTGGGCCTCTGTTCCCTGTTCTGTTTTTTAATGTTCCTGTTCTGTTCTTTGGTGTATCTTCCTGAGTTCCCTTATCCCTATGTACTTTTCTTTCAGGGCATAATGACCCAGAATTTGTCTTTTAACTAAGCATTTTCTCATAGAGAGTTCTCAGCGTCGATTTTCTAAGCTAACTTTTAACTCTTAGAGCCTCTGCTTGGCTTCACAAGGAAAATTTTGTCTTGATTTGGCCATAGGTAATAACTCAAAGATTAGAATTTTTCTTTTCCTGCAAGCAAAGGAAAAGAAATTTTCTGTGAACATATGAAATTTCACATTAACCAAAACTTGAGATTTTCATTACAGATATCTACATAATCATTACTCAAATTTGGAATACTTTGTACTTAATAGTTTATAAAATCTTTGTGGTTTCTTTAGGTAATATCCATCATTTCAGTGAACTGAAGTAGTTTTAGGGAAAAACCCAAACAACTACAACTTTTAGATTTAGTGGAAGCAGAAGCTTCCCAGAACAATTAATATTTTTTTTATTTTACATTTGAACAAAAATATTCTGAAAATCTGGCCAAATAAAATCAATCTTCTTATTAGATGAAAATTTTCATAAAACAATCCCCTCAGCAAAAACCTACCAGAACACTCTGCATGTATGAGAATACTTTTCACAGATCAGAATGGTAATATAAAAATTATGCAGCTTTATATAAACTTTGTTGTTTCATTGATATAGTCCTCCTGCATCTACAGATTTGCTGTATAACATGCTCATCATATATAAAAGTTTTTGTGATCGAAATTGTATCATAATATCTTTTGAGAGTTCAAGGTGATGATTTTGTTGAGGGCCACACTTTGCATAAAAATGTTTGTTTTTCTAAAGTATTCTGTTTATGGGTCTGTTCCCAAGAATAGAGAGCCCAAGAAATCCCTGTAACATCTTTGAATAAAATGGATACTTAAAAAAAATAAAGAGAAATGATGAAGCTTATCAGTCCCCAGTTCTAGTTCGGATTCCCTCGCCTTATATCTGAAAGAAAACATTGTCTTTCTAGAGGTGAGAATTCACTGTGTGCTACTTCTTCCCGATTCCATTTGAAATAGCAATATATCCCTTTGATTTGTTGTTTTGACATATCTTCAGTTGGGTGTACACTTTTTTAGCTTCTTTGAAAAAAACTTGTGTAACTCAGAGGTTTTCCTGAACATTATTGTTAAAAAATGACACTAGGTTCTTTGGAGCTTTTTGCAGAGTTCTTTAGGATTTGTCTAGCTTAATTAGAGGAAAAAAAAAAGGTGGCTGGAAGTATCATGTAGTCACTTGTTTATTCTTCTTAGGCTGTTTGGGAAATGCAGATGATTTAGTTTCTGTTGGAGGCTCTATATGTACACCATGTTGTACATATTAGTCTGATGCTTAATACAGCATGTTAAAAAGCCAGGCTATCAATTTATCTCAGCTTCTAGATTCAGCAAATTAATTTTAATGCCAGTCATGTGCAGTATGGATCTTTAAGAGAAAGTACAATTTAGATATTAAAAAAAAAAAAAAATCAGGCCAGTACTTAGAACCCAACTTTCCTTGCATTGACAGGAGGCAAGTTATTTATTAAGTCTATGTAGCAAAGCAGCATACCAACATCACACTTGATTGAAATCTTGACCAACTCTGAGAGTTGTTTTCAACTCATTGTCAATCTCAAGTATGTTTTAATGAGTTTCAAGTGGCTGAAGCTTCCCTCTGCAGGTGCCACTATTACTGAAACCATGAAAAGAATCTTTAGGGCAATGACATAATGGAAAATTCTTTTGAGAACATTATGTGTCAGAAGAAATTGTTGCTCCTTACTAGTAATGGAAGTGTTGTTCCAGTGGATAATTCTCACCTTTTCAATTGGTTGAGCTTGTGCAAAATCAGCTGGGTTTATGTAAATACTCGAAACTATATAAGAATTTGATTCTTGAAAATAAAGGTGATATTTTGGAAGAGAGGATTACTCAAGGTTTTTTGTTAATTCTTGTTTGTATGCGACTCAGAAAAATGTGGAGCAATCAGTTATTCTACTTACACTTCTCTATCTGGGTAGGAGTTGGAAGAATAGAAACATGCTAGCATAGAAACAACAACAAATTTTTTATATTGTCTGAGGAGAAATGAAGCTGGACCTTTCAATTGCAATAGTATGATAGAGTCAAACTGGACTAGCATTGACGTAGTCTGACAGTGGTAATTCACTGCAGAGTGGATAAATAGCATGACTGAGATACAAGGGATGACTAAGGTAGCAGTCCATTTGATTCTTCACTCTGATAAAGTTTACTAAGTTCTTTGCTGGGCAACAAACCAAACTGAAGTAAAATGAGGTTTAGTCAAACCAAGCTTTGGTAGATTACCATGACTAAAGTAGACCCACCTAAAAATTGGGGAAGTGATTGATTGAACCTTTTCATTACAATGTTCTCTTAATTTTTCATCTGCCCAAATGAATATATTTGTCTGTTCTTCCTAGATACTTCTTCTTTTTATGCACAGCATTTTCAGTGTTAGAAGTCCAGTATGTAGTAAGACATATCTTGATATTTAGATGTATTTAGAATTAAATAAAGTTGCAAGTAACCAGTTAGTATGGAGAATGGATAAGTTTTGTTCATCCTGCTTAAAATATTAGACAAGAGCATGTTTATCCGTGAGGAGATGATAAATTCTGAACACAAACCATTGTTATCTTTATTGGTCAGTTGGATGTGATCAGCATTATACCATTTAAGTTATTTGTTAACAGCAGATTGAAACACCATTAAATTCCCCAGTGAAGGGAAGTCTCAGTATTTCAAGCTTAATCATACTAAAAATAATCCTGAACCTGTCCTGGAAATTTGTCATTTAGAGGACTATTACTTTATGTATCAATTGCAGTAATACTTGAGTTCATGTATATGTAGTTTTGAACCTAAAATTTTGTGGTTCGAATATAGCTCTGTAGGGGCAGTTTATTTTTTTTTTGTGTAGTTTTGTTGCTTTCACATTTTCTCTGTCACCTTAGCAACCCACGTGGAGGATGGAAAACTTTTCCTAACAGACAGAATAAAATGGTTTGGGAGTATGAAACTGTAGGATCTTTGTTAACATAGTATTTGTTGACGTATTTGTCAATGTATTCTTTGCAGAAGCAGCATATCAAATGGAGTTCAGTATTGTCCAATGTATAAACTTCCATTTTAGGTAATGTTTGCTGGAATTGAGCATGTTCCAAATCATCTTTTAAAAATATAAATGACCCAGTAATTGTGCTAGCTGAAAGTTTTGCCTGCTTTAATGAGAGTGTAATGTAAGAAAGAGGGAATTATTTGTGAAGTGGCCAAAGCATTTTATGGTTTTAGGGGTTGTTGTTTTAACAAATCATGCAGTCTTTTATCTGTGGTTCACCAAATAGTTCCCAAATAAAATATTTTTTCAGAATCTTTTTGCTGATAATAAAACCACACAAGAGCACTGTCAGAGTTTTCAAACTGAATCTGGAATTCCTTCCAAAGAGGTTCGGAGCCACGCCCTGGGGTGGTGGAATTGCTAATAAAGGAGACAAAAGACATACATATGCAGACACTAACGACTCTGGCTAGGTCCTTTGTTGGGATCTTTTTTCCCCTAGCAGGGGAGAGAGGGGGTTGGTTTTTTTCTCTGGCTTTCTGCGCAGGTCAGAGAGCTCAGGCTGTCGTCGGAGCAAGAGGAGGGGAAGAGAGACACTGAAATCCCAGCATCACTGGATGCTGGAATTTTTTTGTGTTCCTTTTTTTCTCCCTTTCCCAATTCGACTGTGTTTCATCTGAGAGGGAGCAGAACTGCTATTACTGTTTCCTATAAGGAGAAGAGGTGAGAAGACGCCCCGGTTAACCCTGCTCCTGCGAAGATAGGACAGTCATTGCCTTGCNTTTTTGCAAGCTGTTTGAGTAAATGTCTGGGGTGTACATAAAGTGATAGTATACAGACATTGACAAGAAAACAAACCATACAGAAGAGACTTGGAATTGGGTTCTAGTATATCAAGGATATCAAAGAGGACTCAAATTTGTCAAAGGATTTATTTTAGTTTCTTAAACAATTAAACAGTGTAAGTATGGAAGAATGTATTTTCAGCAATTACTGTATTTATTATTGGGTTATTTAACATATAGATCTGATATCATAATATCACTGTCAAAACCGTTGTACACACTAAGCTCTTCATGGGTTTGGCCATTTGACTGTTGCTTATGTCAAACTTGTTGAAACTCTGTAACTCATTTTTTGACTTTTCTTCTTCCAGCTTTACTGTTATCATCTGATACACACCCTATGCATAACTGGGGAACATGAGAATGAGCAGTATATAACCAGAGGTACTACATAAATCCATGAGTTCCTTGCAGCTAGTTACAATGGAAAAAATAAATGGGTGCTGAAATGGTTGCAGCAGGTTTGGAGGTAATATGACGATCAGGGAAGAATTGTGTTGTTTGGAGAAATTTGATGGTTGCAAATGCTGATAATCTACTGTAATTAGTATCATTATTCTTATGTAATCACAACCTATCAAAATCCAGTACACAACTTATTTACTTTAATTTCAGTCCAAAGAAGAAAGGACAAATTTCCAGTATTTTAAATCTGTTTTACTGCTCTGTTCACCCATTCAAATTTTGTTAAAGTTTCTGGAAAGCTGTGATGGTTTAGTTTTCTTGGTTTTGGTTTATGTCCTTTCCTGGTTACAGGGTTATAACTAAGGAAGTATTCCACACCATTCCTTTACGTAATCAGGTGTATATAAGATGAGAGGAGGTTTTTTTGTGGCATTTGCAACATATGCTGGGCCATTCCCTGTTTTGATTTCTTTTGGCAGCCCCATGGTAGCAAAAGCAGTAGACAGATTTCTTCTGACATCCTTACTCTTTACTCCTGCATGTGCGTTTGCTACTATGAGGCTCAAAAGGGTGTCAATCGAAAAATGTATATATTTCAGTTTACTGAAATGTTGATAGTGGGTGACATCCATCTGCCGTATTTGTAAGGGTTCAAGCCCTTGAGGGTTTAGTCCTTCTGGTGGCAGTGGAGCAACCTGCTGGCTGTCAGAGCAACTAGAAAGGATAGCTTTAGCCTGTGAATAGGTCAAGTCAAAGGTTTTTCTTAATGCCTACATCCCTTGATGAAAAACCTGGTCTGATAAGTGAGCTTGCTCAAATCGATTTGGTACAATAACTGTGTTTCCTAGCAAATCTGCCTTATGGTTGCCTTCTATTATGGGACCTGGCAGCAATGTATGTGCCCTAACATGTAATAAAAAATTTTTGACATCTGCTATTAATTATAGGTAAAAGTGATCTAGAATAATGGCACTGGATCGTCATTATTTATATCCTTTCAGGAGGAGTTTTCTATTCTCTTAACCACTCCTACTACATAAATAGAGTTGGAGATGATGTTCAAAGGTTCAGGGAATAACTGAAAGGCTTGAATAATTGCTGATAATTTGACTAACTGGGATCTAACTGGGATGAACTATTAACATTATGGGTATCAGATTTCCGTTTGCTATGCTCATTCCAACAACTACTGCATTGAATGTTTTCCCTGAACCGCTTTTGAACACTGTTTGTGCTGCACAGAGGGGGATAGGAGAACAATTAGATGTAAATTTTATTTGCATTACCGTTAGCAGTTGTAAGAATGAATTGCTAAGGAGATGTATAGATAGTTGCGCAGAGAAATCTGACGCAGACACCTGAAAATCAATACTATAGTTATTCAACTGTTGGATTTGTTCTATGGATAAGAGTAAGTATATAACATTTGGATCACATCCTGTCAGTTCCCAACATCGGAGCCTGCCCCTACTACATACTTTCACCAATAGTTCTGGGAGAGTGGTGATGGTTTTAGAAAATTGATGACTGAGGAATATCCACTCCCACACATTAAATTTTCTATTTTTGTCGAATAACTGGCCTAATAACCTATATAGTTGTGAAACACCTTTTACCACCACCAGTACAGGAGGCAGACCTTTTAATTTTCTCCCACTCTGAGAAGATGATAGTTTATTCTCAATTTTCTTTATAACTTGCTTTGCTTTTTCTGTTAAATGTCTGGGAGGTGTGAGATCAGGTGTCCCTTTTTAAAGATAAAAGAAAGGAGAGTTCATCAGTCATGAGCCCCAACATAGAGCAAACCCACTTAATGGTACATAAAAGGGATTGTAAGTCATGTAACGTCTTGATACGAGTAGAGATGGTAACATCCTGAGGCTGGATGCAGGACTCAGTAATTCTCCACCCTAGATATTTCCATGGTGGAACCTTTTGCACTTTATCTGGGGCAATGACTAGGCCATATGACAATAGCACTGATTGGGTGTCTATCATAGCATTCCCAAGTTCATTGTCTGTTTTTGCTGCCAATAAAATGTCATCCATATAATGGTAAATTAAAACAAAGGGGTTTAGCTTATGAACTGGAGAAAGGATGGAGGAGACAAATCATTGACAAATGGATGGCGAATTTTTCATCCCTTGTGGGAAAACAGTCCACTGAAACCTTTGTGATGGTTCTGCCACATTAAATGAGGGAACTGAAAAGGCAAATCTGAGGGAGTCTTTGGGATCTAGAGGAATGCTGAAAAAACAGTCCTGAATGTCAATAACAACGATGGTCCAATATTTAGGGGTCATGGTAGGTGATGGCATTCCTGATTGTAATGCTCCCATAGGTTCTATAATGGAGTTTATCTTACACAGATTGTGTGACAGCCTCCATTACCCAATTGAATTTTTGATTACAAAAACTGGAGAATTCTAGGGGCTAGTTGATGGGGCTATACGAATGTTTGCAACAGTTCCTTAAGTTATTAAGAACTTGCAGCTTATCTTCTCTTATTGGCCACTGATCGATCCAAATTGGTACATCAGAGAGCCAATTCAGGGAGAAGAAATATTGCTTATCAGTAGCCATTACCCTAAATTTGAATTTAAAGATAGACCCCATTGCCCTAAGACATCTCTGCCCCATAGTGTCATTGGTAGATCTAAAACTAAGGGCCTAACTGAAGCTGTTTGTCCATCTGGCCCTTTCACCAGCACTAGGGACTTTGTTTTGGAGACAGTGACCCACCTACCCCTTTGATGTTTAAAAATATTGATGTTAAAGTCCAGTGGCTCAGCCAATTCTTTGAGGCTACGATGGAAACATCTGCTCCTGTGTCAATCAGGCCTGTAATCTGGGTGGAGTCTGAGGAACTAAGTAATGGAACTAAGCAGGTCAGCATCAGTCTGCGGTGTAGTATGGATTGAATTCAATTCACAAGTTGGACATCTTTATCTAGAGGCTGACTTGGTGATACTAACAGCAAGAGTTGAGCAATAGGGGCATCTTTGACCAAAGTGACAGGAGAAAAAGGGACCCACACATCGATATTAACCACATCCAATAACAACTATTTTTCTATCCAAGTTACAATAATGACCTCTGTGATGCTGAAGAAAGTCCAGCTACTAACCATTTACATGGTGTTGAAATGGTGCCTCTAATTTTTACAGAAATCACATGACTGTTGGAACTGTCGATAGTTACTGTGAGGGAAGGCGCCAGCTCCAACCAAGGGAGACCTGTTCCAGGTTTCCTTCTGGAGTCATGGGGAGCAACTGGGTATGGTGTACTTGAGAGGGTTTTTGTGTCATCTCACTCCCCCTTTGTTGTATACAGATAACACACAAGAGGTAATAAATATTCTTCCATCATCTAAAAATCTAGCCTGTTAAAAAACATCCTGTTATAATGAACTGTGTCAGTAAAGCCCTACAAAAAAACATCCTGCTTGTGAAGATTCTCACAAAACAAAACTTCTCAGTCCTACAAACATCCTACCAGAAAATCCTGTAATTATATAGGATATCTTATAATTTTGAACATCTGAACAAGGCTACGTGCCAAGGAACCATGCACAACCTCTTTTGAATGCTATAAAAACTGAAGACAAATTTTGGGGAATTAGGAGCAAGGAAGGGAGAAATGAGACTAGCTACTTCAGCTGAGAATCACTCCCCAACCTCTCCTCACCTCTTCTCTTCGCCACCACATGCTGCCTGACTGCCAGTGGAGACTGAGACTGTGCCAGCCTGGAGAGAACTGAGATGTGAGTTTGCCTTATCCCTCTAACTTTCCATATTTCTGGAGGCCATCAAGGCCCAGCTCTGCACAGATCACTGCAGCATCACAGCAGCGTGACTCAGCAGTGGACAGCAGAGCCCAAGTACCCTGGCTGCATTCCAGAGAGCTAAGACCCCCTGCTGCTAAAAGATAACATTGAAGAAAACAACAGAGACAGAAAAAATGTGGTGAAACCGTCTCTACCCGACCCCCCCCCCCCCATACACACATACACCAATATCCTGGCAAAAAGATTAGTTTGTGGTGGTATTCTTTCTCTCTGCTTCTAAAAATTAATCTTGGCATTTTTCCAATCTCTCTTCTCTCTCTCTCTGCATCTCTTAGCAATTAATTAATTAAAAAATCATTTTTTGAAATAAATGGATAACTTGGTTTGAGTTTTAATTTTGTTGGGAAAAATAGTCAAATCTGAAGTTCTTTCTGCAATATTTAAGCAGATTGTAACACCCTTGTGCTCTGCTCCCTGTTTCCCAGCTTTGTCTTCCTTGCTCCCCTAGGTGACATACGAGGAGGTAAGGGATAGCCTTCCTTTGTCAAATAAGACCGACAATCCTACGCGCAATGCGGGGGGGGGGGGGGCCTTTACCGCACCGTGCACAGTAATGAGGTGGAATATCTGGTTTATTATTGGGGCAGATCTTTTTGAAATGCCCCAGCTGATTACAGCCTTGACATTTGGATTATGAAGACTTAAACATTGCTAGGGCCTCACTTAACAGCACTGGTTTTTATGAATGAGATCCTATATTTTTATGTGCTTTTATCATTTCGGTTGGAGTCGGATCTCTGAGGGACCTCAATACCTTTTGGCAGTCATCATTTGCCTGTTCTATTGCTAATTTTGTAAGCAAGGCATCTTGTGCCTCTTTATTAGGAATTTGCCTTACAGTAGATTCCTTTAATCTTTCAGCAAAGTCCATAACTGATTCTTTAGGACCTTGTTGGATGGAGGAAAAAGGTGGTGTAAATACCAAAGCATCCACCACTATCTCAATTGCTCACAGTGCCAAATCTCCAGATAGATTCAATTCATTGGTGAGAATTCTTGTCTGAGCCTGGTTTGAAACAAAAGGACCCTCCCCAAACAGAATATTCATATTGTTAATAACTGGCACTCTTGTTGTAGAAAATAGATCTTCAGCCTGCTTTTTAGTTGATGCTCTCAATTCAGTTTCAAATGTTTTGAATTACATTGAGGTAAACAATGATTTTACAATGGTCCTGATATCTGATGGAGTTAAAACATATGGGGCAAATAAGGAATCTATGAGTCCCATAGTAAAGGGAGCACCCAGTCCATACTCGGTAACTGCTTTCTTAACATCCTTTAGAACCTGATAGGGGACCAGTTCCCATATGGGTGGCTTGTTATCATAAACCATGGGGAAGTCCTTCAAGAATTCTAAATCTTTAGCTAGTTTCACTTGTTTTCTCAGAGATATCCACCAGCAATCATGTTCTTCTGCATTGCTTGTACTTGGCCTTTGCCTCATCCACCACCATGTTGGATTACATCAACTTCCAGTGGGTAGGAAGTAGGTGGAGCTACATCAACAGAAGGGAGTGGAGCCAGGCAGCCATTTTGTGGGTGACCTTGGCTGATGCAGCCACCTTGTGGGTGACCTTGACCCATGCTGCCATTTTGTAAGACAAGGTCAGAGCCACAGACATTTTGAGAGAGCAGGTCTAACCCACCACCATTTAGAGCATCACAGCATACACTTTTCTGTATGTAACAACGTACGTTGTTGGAGACGTTCTGTACGTGACAGGAGGCTCCAAGACCATTTTGTGCTGCTGGAAGTGATCTCTGTCACAGAGATCTGTGGGGATCATGGGGATCTCTGTCCTGATCTTCACCTGATGCTGAAACTGCGCATCAACCACAATTTCCACTTTTGTATGATGATATTTTCCTCTCTGTCTGCTTTAAAACATTAAGAACTAGCCTCCAAGCTACTGTGGCTTTGGCAGCTTCTGTATCAGCTTTAAACGCTGCAGCCTTCCACAGAGAAATGCCTAGCCTGACCCAGTCTTCATATGTTAGGTTCTCTGGGACGTTATGGTGATTTTTTTCTATCCATTTAATTAGTGTTTTCATGGAGACTTTATCTATTGGATGCCCATATAGTTGGGTAAAGCATTTCAAGTGCTTATATAATTCCTTTTCACTTTTTGATAACCGGGCTCCCATTTTAGAATTTTTCTCATAAAACTTTTGGGGTGTGGGCAGGGGATTTGAGGGAAGATCGCTGCTTCGCTGCTCACCTTTTGTCTCAAAGACTGGTGCAAAAGTCCTCAGTTCAGCCGAGGAGGCTGCTGGAGTCAGAAGTCCACTAACCTTCTGCACTTTTCCCAAGAGGGTGGGTGATCCTTTAGATACTAGAGGTCCTCAGGCCTGCCCCACATTGGGTAGCATTTGTGACAGCCCTGTCAGGTTAGAGAAAAAGGAGGCACACTTCTGAGGATTAAGGCAGAAGTGGCAATCTATTAAAATGCTGTCCGGCTTATATAGGGTGGAGCAGGGAAGTTTCCAGAAGGGGGCAGAACTTTGGAGGAGTCAGGGAGGAGCATGCAAAACAAGGGGATGGCTTTTGCATATTGGAAATAAGCAGCAGAAACTAGCCAATCATAGGGCAGGGCCCAGGGCCATGAGGAAAAGGGGGGATTTTCCAGCAATTCCAATAGAAACATATAGGGGATTATACAGAACTTGTAGAACACTTAACAAAACCCAAAACACCAATAACAGAACAGTCCATGGTAATGAAAACAGTCCAATTCTCTTCATACACTATCGTCCTCATTATCGGGAATTCGTGGTGCAAGGTTGTCTCTCCAGTCCTTCTACATTCACACTCCCACACCCATGGCTGTTTTTTGGCTCTATTAAATTGATATAAATAATTCAAAATTTTGGCAATGGTAACAAGTGCTGGATTTTTGAAACTTCTGTTTGAAAATGTTGATTGATGGAAGGAGAAGAGGAAAAGTTCATCAGGTGTTCTGTGGATTCTGCTTATCAGGTTCAATGCAATCACTTATTTCCTTCTTCTCCTATCTCTTCTGTCTTAGTTCAAGGGGAGAACTAAGATATCTATGTTGGCCAAGAAATAATCCCTCTCCTTTAAATTTAGAAAACTGAATTTTAATTAGAAAAATAAATATATCTATATATGAAAAGGATAAGAGTTCTTAACCACAATACACACACATATATATATATGTATCCAGAAAGAACTAAACAACAACAGTCTGTAATAAACCCTTTAAACAAGGCAAACAGTTAAAAGGCCTTTTGGCTACACCCCAAAAAAAGGGGAAATACAGTTATATTTACAGACAGCAGGTGGCAATGTCACGCCTCAGCCACTGGCTGCTCTCTCAGGGGTTGCAGTTGTATTCATGGATGGCAGGCGGCAATGCTGCACCTGGCCAGCTGGCCTCTCTCTCAGGGGAATGGCGGGAGCACAGTCGCCAGGTCAACTCCTGTAGGGTTGATGATAAAAGCAGCAGAAACCCAGTCTCTGCAGTGCAGAAAAACAGGCGTTTTCTCTTCCCCCACCCGAGCCAGTCTTCCCTCCCCCTCTGGCCTGGGGAGAGATCAGATCAAAAGGCTCTGGCAAAAGTAGTTAACATCAGGATATGCATATTCATTGTGCCCTTTGTTAACCATCTTTACCAACACTAAGGTGTTGGCTCCAAGCTTTTTGGAAGGAATTCCAACTGAGTTTTGAAACTATAATATCTTGTTGTCTGAGTTCTTATCCGTCCATTGACTCTAGACTTAAACTATGTGCTTTTGATCTATACTAGCTCTTTGTTGCAGCTGTTCCATGCCCAGTAGTGTGGGAATTAGGCATACAGGTGTTACCAAAGCACAACTAGATAACAAGGACACTGGAGGAAAAAAGAAATTTTTTTTTTCATGCAGTAGTGCTTTGAAGTTGATACGTGAAAGTGAGCTGCTCTCATGTGTTCTGATTGAAAGACTGTCAAATTATATTAAAAAAATAATAATAATTAATAAGCTTCAGGAAAAAACTACACATCCTTGTAATGAAAAAAACCCAAACAACCCAGCACAAACTCTTTGAGTATCCTGTATGCTGTATAGCTTAGTGTCTAAACATTTAAATGTCAATAAGGTAAGATAAAGAGTATCAAGTAATGGAATTTTTGTTTCAGTCATGTTTAACCTTCATATTTTTAAGTACTTTATCCTGCCCAAAATATATTATCTTTTGACTTCTAGCTTAGATAACATCATGAGAGCTTATTGTAATTTTGAATAACTTGCAGCTAACTTATCTATAGTATAATTAAAAATGGAGTTTGAACTCTCTGATCCTCTTGGTAAGGACATGAATTTGGAGCAAAATTTAAGTGGCAACATTTGCTTTTGTCAATGTTCAGAGCAGGAATATAATTAAAAAGGTGAAAGGCTTAAGAGATGATGGTTTGTAATGTACTTACTAAAATTGTGATTAAAATAAGATGTCAAAGGAAAAAGGAGTAAGCAGCTTTAGTGTTTAATTTTTGATTTTTCTCATATGTATGATGAGCAGATGACTCAATAGTGCTGTAAAAGAAAAAGCATCCTAAGCTACTGCTGCTTGGGCAAACCTATTCAACTGGAGTTTTTAACAGCTGTTCCCAAGCTTCATTAAGACTCATTATGAGTTGCCATGTAGTAGAGAACTTATGTTTTCAGATGATCTATATACACAGTAAAGATAAAAGTCTATCTTACGGCTGCACTGAAAAGAAAAGAAAAGAAAAGAAAAGAAAAGAAAAGAAAAGAAAAGAAAAGAAAAGAAAAGAAAAGAAAAGAAAAGAAAAGAAAAGAAAAGAAAAGAAGATTATACATATTAAAAATAGATTACTGAAATTTCCTAATTAGCTAGAATAGCCCTTTAAAAGCAAAGCATAGTCAGAATGTTTTAAGGAATGGGAAAGAATGACTCGTCTGTGGATGGACTTTCAGACTCAAGTCTGATGTACTCATTAATAAGGATTTTTTACCAGTTATCTTTCACTAATATATGCATACTTAAGGACATGTTCACGTGCTTTTAATTCCCCAAAATTTAATGCCTAGCTGGTCTGTTAAGAATCTTCTTCAGATCATATTTATGTGATAACAGAAAGGAAAAAACTAATTCTAGTCTAATTTTTTTATTGAAACCAGCAAAATACTTGTTTCTAAATTGATACTTCTCATGACTTTAAGTGTTCAGTCTAAGCAGGGCTTGAAATATGAATATGTCTGACTTTTGGAGAGGGTAGAGTGGGAAAGGACATAGTAATAGCTCAGTTCTCAATTTTGCAAGAGTACAAGTGGATTTCGATGTCTCATTTGGCCTCCTATAAGTAACTAGTATTTGTCTCTCCCTATTTTGAGTGGTGGGAGCTGTAGACATTTTGAAGATAGTGAATATGTGTACCACAACAAAGCCAAGAGGGGAGATGCGCTAAGATCAACAAAATTCTTCTTGGAGACAAACTAGGTGAGATGAGACTCAGCAATATTCCAGTATTTTTATCCCACCTCTCTTCCCTGATGATGTTCTGCAATGTGGGCATAATAACATTGGCTGAAGGGATGATTTGGTGTGAAAATGTGAGCCTTTTCTGAATATGCTCTCAGCTTGAGAAAGGGCAGAGTCTGAACAAGGCAGAACAGACATCTCTCCAGTGGGTGTCCCTCATTTGGGAAGAATTGAGCAGGATCAGACAAAATCAGACTCGAAATTAGAATTTCTGCAAATGTTTCTGCAAGTTTTGCTGGAAATCTGATATCTCAGTGGTTTGATATTTACCATGAAATGTGGACGACTTCTGCGGTGGAAGACAGCTTTGAATCTTGAAGGGATTCAGCTGTGAGCATGGGAAAGTAGAAGAAAGGAGAAAAACAACTGAGAAAAACAAGTGTGAATAATAAGATGTGTTTTGAGTCTTACCACCAGCATGAGGAGAGATGTGAACTACGTATCAGAGGATGGTCTAAGACTCGTGGACAGATGTACTTGGCTAATAGAGTGTGATGTGTATGTGTGGACAGACAAGAAAAAGTATAAAGAGAAGCCTTCTGATAATAAAACAGCTGCTAGCTATTAAACTTTTTCCTGCCCAAAACCTGTGTGTGTGTGTGCGGGCGCGTGTGTGTGTTTTGTACATTGTTGCAATGAGAAGCACTATTTTCCTCAATCTGTTCTGTTGGTGTCAGAAAAAGATCTGGGGAGTACATTACTTCATAAAAAGAATATCTATAGGTTTTTTTATGAACTTGAATGACAAAAGAAAAATTCCAGAACAAATTAAACTGTTGATTCTGGTCTGCATCATGGGCATCATTTGCAACAACCTAAAAGTAAGTATTTCTAGTCCTGCTGCAATTCTACCTGCAATGCAGGAATACTTACATTCAGAGTTGGGATATGATGGGAATAAAAGTCTGATATTGTTCATCTTCATAAAACAACTCTTCCTCTTGTTGCAACTGGTTTGTTTTGAATTTTGCAGATATTTTCCAATTCACTACTGTCAGTGCCCTTAATTTGTAATGGATATTATGCAATAGGTAATTTCATTATCTCTGCTGTATGTTCTTTTCATAAACTCAGGATGGTATATGGTATAATAAGTAAGTTGTTTTCACAAGGAGAGAGCATCTAATGGGCATAATGATGTCTTTCAGGCCAAGACAGATGTGTTGGCAGAAAAGCGTACTGTGCTTTGATAGTGCCTGCTTACAATAAAGGCTACTAATAACTAGAGCTGCCAGTGTCAGCTTCCTCTCCACAAAAATCTGCCCTAAATTGTAACATTCTGTGAGTCAAGTAATAGCGGGTGGGGGGAAACTCCCTGAAATACTGTTTTCCTTCTGTGCAACTAGAACTGGATGCAAATAGCTTCTTTTCTACTTGGAAATGCTGTATGTTGGAAAGTCTGTAAATGAGAAGTATACCTGAAGCAGTTGGATGCTGTAAAACAGCTGAGAAGACCTTGTAGATACTCAAACACAAAACTCCTTTGTGATACAAGAGGAGACATGGAAGTGCTCTGTATAGTGTGCCTGAAAAGATACCTTTTCACCAAAAAGTTTGAAGGAGAGGAGTAGAAGTGTCCAGCAGGAAGCTACAAAGGACACAGAGAATAAGAAACCACCAAATCACAGGAAAAGCAATATATAAATGCTGTCAAGAACCCTTTTGTCAAAGATTAGGTAGGATGGAGAATGCTAGAAAGGAGAGAATATGAGGGAGAAGAGGGAAAGAGAGAGTGAATATTTTTGTTGCTCTTAGAAATACATTCAAGTAGAAGTTGCTTCATTTACGGAGAATCTTCTCCTGGTAGTTAATTAGCATTGTCAATCAGCTGTCATAAACCAGATTATTGAACTGTTGAAATTCTTTAAACTAACATCTTGATATTGCCAGTAGGTTTTTTAATAATCGAAAGACATGAGAATTTATTAGCTTTGGTGTGCCTGTCTGTGAAACGTAGTACAGAGTTAACTTTATATTATCCAAACACAGCTTGAGCTTTCTCCTGAAAATACTTACTCTGAGGTGGCAAATAGCAATATTGTCATGTGAGAAGCTCTGTGTACATAATAATGAGTCCTAATGGAACAAATGGCAGCTTCATGAGTGCCATACTGCTAAAGAGAAGTGGGAAATAGAGAAAGAATTTCTATTATTTCTATTATCATTTTCAACTAGCAGCTTCCAGTATTCTCTGCAATGATTTGAGTGAAAACTTAAGCTGTTTTGATGGCTGTCTAACTGCTGAATTGGGATGAAAATGTGTTGAAAATGGTCATATAGGTTTATCTGTTTGGTGTGGATTTCCTTTTTTCTCCACAAGTCTTTATTCACAATAGAGCTGCTGATTTCAGCAATACATATTTCACAGCTGTGTATGTGTGCAACATTATTTACTGTTTAAATTTAAATGTGTTTTTTTTCCTGCACCAAACTGCTCAGTCATTTAATTATTTTTTATTTTGACTATACTCATAGCCATGTACATTTCTAGTAATAAAAACATATTATCATATGTAATGGCCAGTTACTCATGGACTGTTCTCAGGGGCAAAACAAAATCAGTTTATTATGAACACATTTTGACGTATACAGGGTTATTACAATTAAGAGGCTGGGTTATGCTAAATGGGGGATGGATCATGATAACTAGCGGAATACATTATGTTAACTAAAGGGGAAGCAGGTATCTAGAGTTAATCCATTTTTCATGAACACAAGGGAAGGGGAGACAATGGATGTTTCCAAACAGGTTTTGGGTACAGGGCAGGGAATACACAGAAACTGCAAATTTTGTCAAATGCAAATAGAGTCTTTAGGCATATCCAGAGATGGGGCAGCACTGCAGAATGAATTAGCCTCTTTGGGAAGCTTCCTGCATTCTGGTGTTTTTCAGATTTGTATTGTTACAGTCATATGTCTCACATGATATGTCAGTGTCTTCCAAACTGAAGTTTGTTATGTTTTTCACTATTTAGATATGAGTATCCCATCCGTTCTCCATCTCTGACTACTGACTTAGTCTTCTGAACATATTGGTCTGTTTTCTGTGGCTACTGCCCACTGCTTTGAGCTTTAGCCCCTTTGCAAGTTAGTCTTTGTTTTATTTAATGTATTAACTTCCATTTGCTGCATTTTGTGCCATTTCATTCACATATTGATGTGGCTAATATTTAGGTTTGTCTCTGTATTGGGTCTGGCTGAGATGTAGTTCATTTCCCCATAACAGCCCTCACAGTGCTGTGCTTTGCATTGTTAGCTAAAAAGGTGTTGATAATACACTAGTGTTTTTGTTCCTGCTGAGCAGAGCTGACACAGCATCAGCACTGTCTCTCAGTATTCCTCCCCACCATGCACACACCAAGGGTAAGATGCTGGAAGGGGACACAAGTAGGCCAGCTGACCCAAGCTAACTAAAGGCATATTCCACACCCTATGATGTCAGCTCAGATACGGAAGCTAAGGAAAGGAGGAGAAAGGGAGGGCATTCTTTATATACAACCTTTGCATTCTGAGCAACCACTACACGTGCTGAAGTCCTGCTTCTCAGGAAGTGGCTGGACATTACTTACTCATGGGAAGTAGAGAATAACTCTTATTATTTTCCTCTTCACTCGTGTGTATGCAAACTTTCACTTGAACCTTATCTTGACCTATGAGTCATTTTCCATCTTATTCTCTCTACTGTCTGACTGGGAAAGGGAGAGGTAGAGCAGCTTGGTGGGCTGTGTTGGTTAAAAGGTAAACCAGCAGGAGAAATGAACCCAACTCAAAAGAGATTACAAGTCAGAGTTACAATTTCCTTTAAAATATTACAATAAATAGAATAATACAGAGAAAAATTGGATTTAACCCACAAAAGAACAGATGTATAACCCAGCACCCTGGAGCACAAACAGAATGATGTTTGTTAGCCCCCATGATGAGCAACACGTGATCCCCCTGACTACAAAGTAAAAGCAGAAGAAACCTGTTGGGTCGCAGTCATGCAGAGAATGGTAGTTGCAGTCCTGTTGAGATTCTGGTCCTTCTCTGGATCTGATGAGTGGTACCAAAAGTCCCCAAACCTGAAGATTATCTATGCTCAGGTTCAGTGGGAATGCCCAGTATCTCCACTAGGTGGGGAATTTCATGATTGGGGATTTAACTCTGTGAGTCACGGAATATTTTTGGAATCTTTGATGGTCTAAGTCATTACAACTGCCTATTGTGCCAGTCCCTAATGGCCCATTAGCAGACATGACCCCTTAGGCTGGGTGTGAATGTGCTAATGGCTCAGCAGCTGGGAGTCATCACAACTGAGACACTGATGTGAAGACAGAAACACTCCCCTGCCTCACAGCGTTCTTTAACACCCAGTTTGTAGCCTGAGGCATCAGATGTGCCCTGGGCAGCTGCTGCAAATGATCTATTATTAACAATTCATCAGAAATTACACAGCGAGTGTAGAATACACAGTTTTGGTTATACCCACATAGTGATAAACTGGTCCTGGCTGCTATAACTTGGACATATGTCCACCTGGATGATAAATGATGGCATTATTCCACAGAAAAGGCACCCTTGAATTACTTTCTCTGGCTTGAATTTTAAAGAAAGTTTAAGATAAAAAGAATTTTTAGGCTTCACTTTGCAAAGCTGCCTGAAGCATTGATTGCTTAAGTGTAGTGTAAATAATATTGGAAAGCTTGGTGTGTCTCTCTCTCTTTTTTTGGTCCTTAGGACTATAGAAATATTGGTTACTGTTATTACTGATTTATTTGTATTAGCACCAGACCTCCCACTCATGCTGTTTGCAGCTTGTGATGTCAATGTCACTTCCTGTGTAAAAAAAAATAAAATTGTGTTCCTTATATACTGGGTGTATATGAATAATCAGAGAATTACATAGCTTTGGAAAGCAGATAGAGGGGTTATGTAGTTTGCTTGTTTCTAGAAAACTTTGCTTGCTAATTAGAAAGAAAGCCGGGCTGCCTATCCCTTGCAGTGTTTCAACAGAGTCTGAAGGAAGGATGGGCATCAGTTAAGATTAAATAAACAGAAAATTCTCAAACCCAGAAGAAGGCCCAGAAGATGAGGGCTATCTTTCTATGATCCCAAAACGTGATTTTTTTTTTCTTATATTTAACTCATAAGAGAAATAGTGTTAATTATTTTAGGAATGGATAATTATCACTCATGAACACTAATTCAGCCATGCATTAATTAATTACACTTTGTTGCCTAAGGTCGATCCTTTACGTAAATTAGTTTAATTTGTATGGATTCTTGGCCTTCAGTGGATAGCTTGGATTTATTCCAGGAAAAGCCACTTCAAAATAATTTTTTACCCCCAAAGGCTTCAATAGTAAGATCCCAAGTATAATTTATATTAGAGTAATAGCTAGTACATATAATTTTTATAGTCAAAATGGATAAACTTTGCCAAAGTAGGCCAAAGTCCTCTTTTTTTTTTGAGTGGTAAATCCCAATAGCTGATTAATTTAATTATGATTTTCTTATGTGAGAACTTAATTTTGCAAATAGGGTCCAATGTGTACTACCTGAACAGTAGAAAACACAATGACTTGCAAATAATGATATACAAGGATCTTAAAAACTTTCAGAAACAACTATGCTTTGATACTTGGATTTATCATTAGCAAAGTAGTCACTTTAGCATTATATACTAAATAGATGGAGGTTTTAATTAAATCTCTATTGTTTTGTTAGATCCATAAGGTTCCTGGGCTTTGATGTGTTACATCTGCACCTTCTCTAAGCCCAGTTTACACCAGCTATGTGTTACCAGAGTCCTTCATGGGCAAGGGACTGGATTTATCATATTAGTATAGTTTTAACTGTAGAAAAGGATGCTTTGCTTGAGGACAAGTTTCTGTTCATATTGTGTTTTTTTGATAACTGATATGATATAAAACCTTTCCTATAAAAATGTCACTAAAAATGTTGTAATATGGCAACATCTTCCTTATGAATATGCTTGCTAAAGGCTTAAGCATGCAAAATCCTTGAAGGCCTACAAACTGCTGAAATGTTTGCTCTTTTTCTTTTCTTGAAGGGAAAAAAAGAGCAGGAGAGGTTCCTTCTTACTCTAAAAGCTGTTATTTTTTTACCATTTGCTCCAAAATCTTCACTTGAACTTACAAAACCAATTGATGTTTTAATACATACACTAATTGATAATGCAGAAAACCTACATGTTTTAAGTTGCACATATTCCTTAAAGAGAGTGAGGTACCGAATTAAATATGAATATGTTTTGGGGGGATGGAAACAGTTATAGAACTTGTGAAATTTCAGAGCACTTGTACTGAACAGCAACTGTAGTGCCTTAAAGTAGGTTTTAAATGTATGAATGGATTATAATATAGGTATAGAATCTTCTAAATAGATCTAAGAATATACATTAATATTAGCTATTATATATAACAAAATATTGTTTAAAAGTCCATCCATATATATATATGTACCTATGTTATATACAAAAATAAAAAAAATAGGAGTTTTATACGTATAAAGGGGACATACTGAGGAAGGAAACAAAGTGGTTTATCTGTACTACAGAGAAATTACTGATGCTGATTTTATATGTATGGAGAGCAAAGAGGCAAGGGACACAAAGAAAAAGAGTATAAAGTTTGGAAAACTACTTGAAGTAAATAACTATTTGTTTTGACATTTGATATGAGCAAAAACTGTTGGAACAGTTCAATTAATTTAAGAATAAAAAGAGAATGGGTAGAAGTTATTAATTCATTGTGGGTTAAACGACATAAGTTCACTTATGAACCATGCAAATCAGTATTAAGTATGGGTTTTTTTAATTCTGTGCCTTAATGACTTAGTGGCAAATTTCAGAAGAGTTAATTCTTCAGTAGGACTGAACATGAGATTTTTCTGATTTCTGCATTTCAATTCTCAGTTTAATTTAAATGTTTTCTAGAGATCTGAATATGGGCAACTCTTTGGAAGCTGAGGACATTAAAGGGAAGGCAAAGGGTTCAAACAACATTCAGCTGAGGAAACATCTAACTTTGGGTGGAGACATTATAGCAAGTGCAGTCTGCATGAGTGCAAAATATCTATCAGAGCTAGCTTTTCAATGCCAGTTTCATTCTAATTCAGTGTACCTTCATACACTTTTTCTTAGCGTCTTCTTTTTCTTCTTCTTCTTCTTCTTTTTCTTTTCTTTTTCTTTTTCTTTTTCTTTTTCTTTTTCTTTTTCTTTTTCTTTTTCTTTTTCTCTTTCTTCTTTTCCTTTTCCTTCAAAAAGAGGGAAAGAAATGAAAGACACATAATAGAGAAAGTGGAAAATCTTTACAATTCATGTATTTAATTTTTCCATTCATCCTTATTATTTTCCTCTTGTAATTATTGTAATACCAAGAAATCAGTAAAGGAAAATCAAATGCTGTCAAAAGACTGAAACTCTATGTATCCTTCTTCTGTGCTGCTAAACTTGACTGTTTAACTCTGCATGGAACAACATGGAAGGTTGTCACTTCACTCTTTCATATACAGACTGACTTGTAGATCAAACCCGAAAACTCATGAAGAGTGTTGAAGCAGGTATGTTTATTCATAGCACCAGATGCATGGGAATAATCTTGCCAAACATGCATATCTACTCCCTTTGTTCAGCTGTTTTAAGTGATACAATGTTACATATGCATTAGCCATGTTACATATACATTAACTGTGTTACATACGCATTAGCTGTGTCAGCAAATTCCTGAAAATTGGGAGGGGAAATCATTAACATGTGTCACACCTCCAATTCTGCCTCAGAACGCCCCTTGGTGGTCTTCACTTGGGGTCTTTTGGGATGAAGTAAGAGTCTTCCTCAACTGTAAACTTTTCACCTTTGCTAATAACTGGTGAGCTGGCATTGTCCAATTAGCTCTAGACGGGTATCACTCTTAGGAGCTCCTCTTTATCAACTTTCTAGGTCTCTCTTCTTAGATCTCAAAGCTCCTTATTCAAACTCAAAAGTTTTCTGCTCTTGCTAGGGCTCTTATTATGAAGTTGATTATATCCTGTCTGTGATTGTCGTGGTTTGACCCTGGATAAATGCCTGATGTCCAGCAAAACTCCTTCAAGGCCTCCCCCCACCCCCTTTCACCTTCCAGAGGGAAGAAAAGAATACCAGCTAGTAATTTACAGCTAGAGATAACAACCGAAAGAGGAGCTTTGATTAATACCACGGGCAAAGCAGAACTTAGAATAATGCTTAAATTTATTACTAACAAACTGAAAACTAAAACTAAGAAATAAAAACAGGTTAGAAACACTTTCCCACCACCACCCCTCGATCTGTCCATGCCCCCTCCTTTCCCTGATGGTGCGGGGAACAGGGGAATGGAAGGTTTACAGTCAGTTTTTGTTGGGTCAGCCATT
>WBMV01002998.1:9264-23371 GCA_013396655.1 Campylorhamphus procurvoides
GGGTCCGGGAAGGGGGTCCGTGTCCCGCCCCTCCCCCCGCCCTGCGCGGGGTCCCCCGAGCTGCCGGCGCTGCCGCCGGACTCACTGGAGCTCCTTTTCCACCCTAAAAGAACTTTCCTGGCTTGACTTTTCCTTCTTTTATTGGGATTTTCTGATGCCGAGGGGCAGGAGGGAGGGAGGGGGCAGTGGGGCAGAGCCGGCCCCGGCCCCATCGCTGGCCCCGCTCCCTCCCCATCCATGGGGCTGTCCCAGAGCCCTGCCCGGCTGAGGGGGACAGGGACGGGGGGCTCCAGCCCTGTGGCACCCGGGCTGCTCCTTGGGGACGGGTCCCTCGCCCATAAGGTTAGGAGCAGGCACAGCAGGGACGGGTCTGTCACTCGACCGGAGCTGTCCCCCGTCCCTGTCCCACGCCTGGATGCTGGGAAGGGTTTAGTTTGGCCCGAGGCATCTCCCGCATCCTGCCGAGGCTCTGGAAAGCGCCCAGGAGGGCCGGCCGTGACTCAGCCCCCACGTGATGGCACTTTCGAGGGTTGCAGGAGCCCTGGCCCCATTCCCGGCCCCAGGGCCAAGGCACACAGTCCGTTCTGCCTGCTCAGCACTTCCCGGGCTCTCAGGAATTTCCTGGTGCAGCTGGCGGGGGCTCGGCCGCTGTCCCGGCCCCCAGCGCTGCCAGACCCCTTAAAGGCACCGTGGTGTGTCCTGTAAACCCACGGGGCCATGGCCAAACTGTCCCGGGGGTTCTGGGCACACTGAGGGCTGCAGGTCCAGGGGGTGCCCCAGGCTGGTTCCAGAGGGTTCCATGGGTGGTGGGGTGCTGGGATGCCCCTTTGTGACACAGGGGTGGTGCCATGGCCAGAGCCCATTGTGACCCAGGGGGTTTGGGGGCACAGGGCCCTGGGGTGCTGCTCTCAGAGCCAGGCCCTGCACAGGCAGCAGCTCCCGGGAGGAGGGAGATGCTCAGGGGGAAGGCAAACCCCAACTCCCAGCCAGGCCAGGGAATGCCAAATTCCTGGTCCCACAAGGGACAGGGGACAGTGGCCATGGAGGAGGAGGAGGAGCAGGGGGTCTGCAGCCCTCAGGAGCTGTGCCAAGGGCAGGCAAAGAGAGCCCCACAGCTGTGCCAGGGGGAGCTCAGTGGATACAAAGATCTGTCCCAATGGAAAGACTTAATCAACCAAGAGATGTCGCAGATGGAAGAATTCATTGACCAAGAGGTGTGTCAAGGACAGGCCAAGAGACAGCAGGAACTGTTCCGAGAGCCAGGCAGTGGGCACAAAGCACTGCCCCAATGGGAAGGTGACAGTGGCCAAGAGTTGTGCCAAGGACAAGCCAAGAGACCCCCAGAGCTGGGCCACAGGGAAGGCCACGGATACAAAAACCTGTCCCAGTGGGAAGCCCTCATCAAGCAAGAGATGTCCCACTGGGAAGACTACACGGACAAGGGGCTGGGCCAGGGAAAAGTCAAGACATACCAGAAGTGGTGTGAACAGGAAGTCAAAAGAGACCCAGAGCTGTGCCCAGGGAAGGTCAGTGGGTACAAAAGTGTGTCCCAGTGGGAAGACTTAATCAACCAAGAGATGTCCCAAATGGAAGACTTCATTGACCAAAAGCGGTGCCAAGGGAAAGCCAAGAGACACCAAGATACACCAAGAGCTGTGCCAAGGACGAGGCAGGAGACACGAAGGGCAGTGCCAGGGGGATGTCAGTGGAGACAAAGCCCTCTCCCAATGGTTAGACTTAATCAGCCAAGAGATGTCCCAGTGGGACAGACTGGACTGACCAAGGGCTGTGCCAAGGACCAGCCACCAGTGCAGGGGACAGACCCCCACCCACCCCATCTGTGCCAGGGCTCAGCCCCCCCCAGCCTGGGCACGTTGCCCACCTTGGCCTTCCCCACCTCCCCTGCAGCTCTCCAGACCCCCAGCCCCGACCCCACCAGGATCCAGCTTAGTTAAGTTCAATTTACCCAGAAGTTACTCCAGATCTCCTGTTCCCCACCCACCACCTGGGGACAATTGGTGCCTGTGTGCTCCCCCAAGGGCAGTGGGTGGCACAGGCCCCAGTGGTGAGGAAATAAATTAAAGGAACTCCAGGAATGGCTGGTGTGGCTCCCCTGGCTGTTAATGAGTTGGGCAGAGGGGCTGGGAGCTCCAGGGGGGTCCCTGGGCTGGGAATATCCCCACAAAACATGGTGCTGTGGGGGCTGGGGAGGACAAGGGGGCAGGTGGGGCTGCAGGACAGGGAGTAACAAACTCATGGAATTGTTTGCGTTGGAAAAGCCCTCTGAGATCACCGAGCCCAACTGTCCCCCAGCACAGCCAGGGCCACCCCTGGCCATGTCCCCAAGTGCCACATCCACAGGGCTGCTGAATCCCCCCAGGGATGGGCACTCTCCCCTGCCCTGGGCAGCTGTGCCAGGGCTGGACAGCCCTTCCCAGGAAGGAATTTCCCCACTGTCCCCCCTTGTCCCTGCCCTGTCCCAGCCTGAGCCCATTCCCTCTGCTCCTGTCCCTGTTCCCTGGGAGCAGAGCCCGACCCCCCCCGGCTCCCCCCTCCTGGCAGGGACTTGCAGAGCCACAAGGTCCCCCCTGAGCCTCCTTTTCTGCAGGCTCAGCCCCCCCAGCTCCCTCAGCCCCTCCTGCCCCTTCCCAGCTCTCCATTGGAGTCACTCCATCGATCCCCTGGATTCTCCAGTGGGACCCAGAGTTACCAAACCCCAAGGAACAAGCCCAACCACAACCCCAGGGTAACTATACAGTAAGAACATTTATTTCCTGGGGACATGTGGATCAGTCCCTCCCACACTGGGTGACTGGAGTCACAAATCCAATCCAGCAGGTCTGGGCTCTATCCCAGCTCCAATTTACACACCATGAGTGCTCCTTCCTGACCCCAAATGAAACCCAAACACACAGAACGGAGTGGCCCCAAAATATCAGTCACCAGAAGGTCCCTCTTGTCCTCCCATCACCTGGAGCTTGGCTCTTCCCCGCTGTTCTCTTGCTGCTTGGCCATGAATTTCTGTGGGAACAAGGGGAGAAGATGCTGTAGGGATATTCCAGGATCCTCCTTCAAAACCAGGGCAGGTGTTGGGAACACCTGGGCTGAAGGTCAGCCAGCTCCTGCCACTGCCAAGGTGGGATCTGTCCCAAAACACCCCATCTGGCTCCAAGGAAACAGCCTGGGAAGCTCCTGAGGGGAATGAGGCCACCCCTCAAGGCTGAGGATTGCCCACAGTGAGCACCTGTATCCAGGCAGGAATAGAGACCATTCCCTATTCTCCCAGGCTGTGTTCCCACCCCCCCATCACAGCCAGGGAACTCCCAGCACCCCAAAGCCCAGGATTTGGGGCTCTGCCCCAGGTACCTCCATGTTCTGGCGGTGCAGGGCAGTCCTGCAGTGGTTGATCATGGAGGGCTCGTCGGCGTAGAACAGGGAGCAGATCTGGCAGAAGAACCCAGCCTTTGGGACCAGGATATCCAGAGCTGGGGGGGCAGCACACCACAGTCACCACACAGCACCCAAACCTCACATTCCCTCACCCAAACTTGGGCACTTTGGTGTTTCTTGGCTGGAAATCACAGGTTTTCAGCCTGCAAAGTCCCATTTCTCACCCAAACCGGTCCCTGTTTCAATCCACACATCAATTCCATGGTCAATAAACACAAAATTTTCTGGGCATGTTTTGGATCTGAAGGTCCCCACAACTTCCTCAGCATCTTTTGGCCTCCAAAGTGTTTTATCTCCTCCTCCTGGACCAGGAGTGGCTGTGCAGTGTCCCACCAGCCCCATCCCTGCAGGGAATGTCCCCCAAGCCACCAAGACCAGGAGCCAGATGCTCCCAGCAACTCCTTGTCCATTTTCAGTGTTCTCAGTAGTTTTACAGAAAAGGATTTTAGAGGAGGATCTTGGGGGGAAAAGGAAATATATCTCTACATTTTACAGCTCTGTCAGCACTTCCCTCCTTTCTAGGCAGGAAAAGTTGGGAATAAACCTTGCACAGGATGGGGACACTCAGGAGAAACCCCACTGCCCTGTGCTAATCATCAATAAATTTAACTACATTTGTCAGTTTTAGGAAAAAAGAACTTCCCATGTGAAGCTTTCAAGTTCAACCAACTGGTTAAACATGGATTTGGAGGAGCCAAGGGAACACCATGGATTCTGGGCCCTGACTTTGAGGTCCAGTCTGGTTGTGGGGCACAGGATTTTCCAGTGGGCAGGAAAGTGTCTTCCAGCCAAGAAGGCCCAGAGAGTTTGGGGTGGTGCCCCTGGATTTACCTTTGGGAGTGCTCTGCACCTTGGGGACAGCTGGAACAGTCACTTTTTTCTGCTTGGACTCTGCTTCTGCAGCTCCTGATCCCAGCTGAGCTGCTGGAGACACAAACACACCTTGGGATGGAGCCAGGGAGTGGTTTGGGTTGGGAGGGGCCTTAAATCCCACCCAGTGCCACCCCTGCCATGGGCAGGGACAGCTCCCACCAGCCCAGGAGGCTCCAAGCCCTGTCCACCCTGGCCATGAGGTTCCTCACCTTTGGACTCCGACACTGCAGGAGTTTCCCTGTCTGGATTCGCATCAGCCAAAATTCCCATTTCTTCTGGTCCTGCAACAGCAACAATGTCCTCCTCCTCTGGTCCTGCACGGGCGACAATTTCCTCTTCTTCTGGTCCTGTGACAGCCACAATGTCCTCATCCTCCTCATCCTTGTGTAGATTCTTTCCCGGGGAAGCGTTTTCCTCCTCCTCCTCCTCATCCCCGACTTCATCGACCGTCACAAAGTTCAGCTCCTCCTTGAGGTGGTTGAAATCAGCCAGGAAATCGTCCTCCTCCTCATTGACCTCATCCAGGGTCACCAGGGGGTTGTCCTCGTTGTCCTCCTGGATCTCATCCACGGTCACCAGGGCGCTGGGGTCGTCGGGCACCTGGGGGGAGGTGAAGCCCCCGGGGTTGCCCTTGCCCTCCTCGCTGTTCAGGTCGGTGGGCTCGTTCAGGGGCAGCTCCTCCACCTCCCCGATCTCATCCACGGTCACCAAGGGCTCTGCCTTCATGTCCTGCTCCTTGAACTCGGGCTGGGGGCCGTCCCGGGGGGGTCCCAGCTCCTCCTGCTCCGAGATCTCATCCAGGGTCACCAGGGCCTGCGGGTCCTTCACGGCCTCCGACAGCTCCTCCTCCTCCAGCACCTCGTCCACTACCAGCAGCCCCTGCTCCTCCTCCTCGCCGATCTCGTCCAGGGTGACAAAGGATGGCTCCCCCTTGGTGGCCCCGCAGCCCTTCCCTTTCCTCCTCTTGGGCAGGGGCTCTGCAGGGCTGGCTTTGGCTCCCTCTTTCCTCTTGCCCCGGGGGGGGTTTCTCCTTGGAGCCACTGGAGACTCCACCTCCTCCACCACCTCGTCCACGGTCACAAACTCGTCCAGGTTAAATGGGAACAGCTCTTCCTCCTGGGAAGAGAACAACACTGAAATCACCCCCATCCACCACATCAGGAGGAACTCCCACGCACTGAGCTGCAGGGGAAAAACCCAGCTTAGATGAGGGTGGAAAAAACCGCTCAGGCCTTCAGTCCCATGGGGAGAGTTTTCCTCATCAGCATTTGTGCTAATTAATTGAACGCAGATTTAAATCAGGAAAACAAAGCACTTTGAAAAATCCCAGTGGATCAATCAGTGAAGTTTCTGCCTATTGAAAGATCAGGGTCCACAAGAGCTGCAGCCAAAGGGCCAACCCAGCCCAAGTTATGCATTTGATTTCTTCAGCCAACAATTCTGAGTTTTTATTCCTTTTCCCCCAAATATCCCATCCTCCCCTCAGATTCTGGTGGGTGTCTGACACAGGAGGAGTGAAAAGCTGGACTTGAAGGCCAAGGTCAGGTGGGCTTTGCTATGTTAGAGAGTAACAAACACATGAAAATCATGTGAAGTCCAAAGACTTTGTGCCTTTCCTTCCCTTTCCTTTTTAAAACCCTACAGAACATGAGGAATGACTCTGCCCACAGTCCAGGGCAGAAAGCTGAGCAAAGTGCAATGCCAGGTGGGCACAGGGGAGGAAGAACCAGCACCATGTTCCATTTCCACCGAAACCAAACATTCCTGGGCTCTTCCCTCCCCAAAAAGCAGATTTTGGTTCTTATCAGCTGTGACAGTAAAGAGCAAAGCAGTCAGGACTAAGTGCCATTCCAAAGGGTGCAGAATTCCCTCTTGGGATTAACCCACACCTGGAATCCCAGCCAGGAAAGTGTTGTGTGACCACTGACTGCCCAAACACACCAGGGGTTTATGTGGATTAATAATAATAATTAATTAATAAAAGGATTCGAGTCTCCAACTTTATCTCAGAAATCCCTTTCCCACAGGCACACAAAGCACCTGGTCCTGCTCCAGAGGGTGGAAAATCCCAAGGATCTGCACCCAGAGGGAGGGAGTGCCCTGGCAGGGCCCTTCCTGAACCATCCCACACTCCCTGGGGCTGGAAGAGCAGCCTGGCGGGGTTGGCTGCCTTTGGGAAAGAGACTGGACACCACGGGCTGGGAACAGAGAGCTGGGGCAGGGCTGGGGGGGCTTTAGGGCCAGATGGTTCCTGAGATGGATTTCAGGGGATCTGAGCCCAGATGGGGCTTGACCAACCATGGGGGAGGATCCCAAAGCAATTCCAGCATCCCAGAGCCCACAGCACCAACCCTGGAGGCAAAAAGGGCAGGAACTGGGTGATCCAACTGCAGGGGAGGTGGGGAAGGATCCCTGAGAGCAGCACCCAGGCCTGGTGTCATGGAGCCATGGAAGGGTTTGGGTGGGAAAAGACCTTCAATCCCACCCAGTGCCACCCCTGCCATGGTAGGGACACCTTTCCCCAGCTCAGGTGGCTCCAGGCCCTGCCCAACCTGGCCTGGAATATCAGAAAACCACTTTTCAATACACTCTGTGCCTTCAATCCCACTGTGGCTCCATCCTTACTTCCTTCTGTTTCCCACTGCTGTCAGTGCCACTTTTCCTGCCCCCAACAGGACCCTGCAAAAAGAGACCAAAATTCCCATGAAATGGGTCAGCCTCTGGCTGTTCACAAGAGACCAACCCCACCCCAAACACGGCTGGTTTGGGCCCTGAGGAGCCGTTCTGGGACATCCCCACAGCTGCCCCTGCTCCAGGGCCCTGCCACCACCCACAGGTGACACCTCAGGGGCCTCTTGGTGGTCACCAGTGCCTGTGCAGGACTTGGCAAGGTGAATTCCAGCTCAGTTCCCATCCGGAACTACTCCAAGGACACACATTTACCATACAATAAGAACTCACTTCCAAAACACCTCCATAGGACTCTCCAACCAGTTCCACCCCGTGCTGCACACACACAGCAGCTGAAAGGAGCTGGTTGCCCAGCAGTTTGTATGGATTTATGGGAAGGAAAGGGGAATGTAGTGGCAGTGGAAGCAGGCTGGAGTCAGTGCCCAGCAGGGTGACCTTCCTGCCCTCTCACCTGATTGCTGCCAGGTTCCTCCTTCGTGCTGGATGCTCCACTCTCTCCCTCTTGGCTCTGTTTGGAACCAGTCCTGGATTCCACACCGGAGTCCTTCTCCTGCTGGGGGCAGTTCCTGCTGCTGCCCCCCAGTCCTTGCCCTGCAGAGGCTCCGTTCCCTCCGCCCTGGCTGCTCCCAGCTCCAGCCTGAGCTGCCTTCCCATCCCCTGCCTGGCCCCAGGGCTCGGCTCTGGGGAGGGGTCTCTGCTGCCCCCCTTTGCACAGGGGGAGCTCGCTGCTCTTCCCTGGCACCCGGGGCTTGAAGATATCAGGGATGGACACCACTGCCCTCAGCAGGGTTTTACCCATGGCATGTTCCTTCAGGGACAACAAGGGGCTGGGTGGAGCTCCGGGGTGGGTCCTGTCGGGTTTTGCTGCCCCTGCCCCTTTGTTTGGGTGGCTTTTCATCAAACTTCCCCTGCTGCTCCCACCGAGGGCACCCGGAGCATCTTCCAGGGCAGCCCCAGCCTTGGCTGTTGGTTTTCCAAGTGGCTTCTCTGTCTCTGCCCCAGCCTTGCCCAGGAGCTTCCAGGAGTCCCCCTCTGGAGAGTGTCCAGCTTTGAGCACAGACTCCTCTGCTCCAGCCACATCCAGTCTCTTCCCTGAGGCCTCCCCAGTTTTAGGGACAGGTTTCCTCTCGGCCACTGGAGCCACAGACGCCTCAGGGCTGGTTTTCACAGCATCAGGAGCAGGACTCTTCCCAGGGGCACCCACCTCCTGGGCTGGCTGGGTGACAGCAGGAGACCCCAGGTCCATGGGAACCTTCTCAGACCCGGGGGGCACCTCTCCAGGGGCAGCCCCCACAGGCTCCCCTCCTGCTGGGACCACCCCACGACCTGCTGGATCCCCCTCAGCCTTGTGGGACGATCCCAGTGGCTCCAAGGCAGGAGCAGATGACTCTTCCCCTCCTTCTCTGTGTTCCCTCTCCAGCACAGACAGCTTTGGTTCAGGGTGAGCTCCAGGATCCTCCTCCTTCCCCCCACTGGAAGGTGGCAGCAGCTTCTCCTCTGACCTGTCTGCAGGGGATTTGGTGCCAGCAGGTTTCAGAGCAGCACCACTCCCAGTGCCCACGTCCTCCAGAGCTGGCCGGGCCAGCCCTCCCAGTGACTCCCTCGCTGCTCCGCCCGGGGGGGGCTCGGGGGGCTCTGTCTGTCCCTCTGGGGTCTCCTCTGTGCCACTGGAGGGGGGAGTGGCTCCTTTCCTTGCCCCCCTGGGCTCTCCTGGTGGATCAGCAGCTGCTCTTGGCACCACTCCTGACCCCTCGGGGGATTTCTTCAAGCCAGCACTAAAAGCATTTAAAAGAAACAGAAGAAATCAAACCACGTTGAGAATCCTACAGAGACAGAAACCTCCTGGTGCCACTGGAGGGGCCTTTCCTGCTGCACCAGAGCCCAGCTCTGGGAAAAATGGGCTAATGGTGACAAATACTGGGGTGGATTTGTGCTCTGGAGGTGGTTAATTCACCTCAGCACCAGGGTCAGGCCTCGTGTCAGGGTCAGGCCAGCTCCAGGATAACAAACCCCAAGGTGGGAAAGCAGAGCATGGAACTTTTGAGGGAACCTCAGTGACAGGACAGGTGTTATTGCTCCCTGAAGGGAAGAAACCCCAGGATGATCCTTCTGATCCTAAGCAGACCCTTCTGCTCCCCAAATTTGGCTAATCTCTCCCCATTAACACAAGGATGGTCTTCAGATCCAGAATAACATATAAGATGTTTTCTGCTTCTTATGAAATGAGCTAAAAATCATACATATACGTAGTATGGCATGACTTGAAATTCAAGTGTAGGACCATTATTACAGAGTTTTGGGTTTTTAAACAACAAAACTTATCCAGAAATACGAATTGAGTGACAAAGTGAGTTGAGTCATATTTGTTAACAAAAGCTCTTACAATGCTCTATCCATTTATAAAACAAATTATAAGCAGAATTAAAACCCAACAAAAAGTTACTCCACAAATAGAAAATTTACTACAAGCAGTGTCCATAAAGCAGCTTGAAATGGCAGAAACCAAACCCATTTCTGGGTCCTGGTGCTTTAGACCAGAGAAACATTCCTATAAATCACACCAGGACCTGGATCATGGCATGAAGTTCATGTTAATGAGTTAAACAAGGAAGTTTCAGTGTGTTTTTAGCACTTGGAAGCAGAAAGAAGAGAGCCAGGGGCTGTGACAGTGGGAGGAGCTGTAGGACAAAAACCATCAGGGCTTAAACATACCCAGAGGCACCTCCCAGTCCCAGCCAGGGCAGTAAAGCAGAAATCCCCCCCACTCTGCTCTGCAGGGACCCCCAGAGCACCCAGCAGGAGCAGCAGACACAGCTGGGGCAGCTCCCAGCAGGATCCCCCCTGGAGCTGGGCTGGGGAGGGGCTCAGCACCCCCAAACCTTGGGCAGGCACTCCAGGAGGGACAGAGAGCCATGAACCCCCAGCACCTCAGGCCACACATACCTTGCTCTGCTCCCTTCCTCCCTCCTCACGTCTCTCTTCCTGGATTCAGCCTGAAAGGCAAAACCCACAGTCAGTGTTGGCCCCTTCCAGAGGCACCAGCACTTCACAGACAGCCCCCAGTTCAGGCACAGGGACATCAAAGCACAGCAAACTGCAGACAGAACTGGCTCTGGGTCTGGGCAGACCTGGAGGAGAGGGATGTGAAATCCTCCTTTTCCCAGACAGACTGGTGAGGATGGGAATGGCTGGAGAGCTCAGGGGGAACACCTTCTCTTCATCTTCATCTTATCTTCCCTTTCTTCTTCTACCCCTCCTCCTCCCTATTCTCATTACTGATATTATTATTATTAAGCAAACACACATCTTCTCTAACAACAAATTACATCCCAAGTCAAGCAAGCACCTTCAGACCCCCAGGCCAGTCCCTATCCCTGAATTCCAGCCATTCCTGCAGGATGAGTCCATGTCCCTATAAACTCCCAGAATAGATGTTAAAAGGAAATAATGTTTACTGGGAAAGGCACCACCATCAAACCCCCCTTTAAATCTCAGGGATGAGATCTCCAGCCCCTTTCCAAAGGCACTTCCCAAATTCACTGCAGACTAGCAGGAACAGAAACAGCAGAATTTGCTTTTATTTATGGATATTATCAGCAAAATTCCAGAAATCCCACTCTAAAGGCATGGAGCAGCACTTCCATCCCTCCCACAGCTGCTCCCCCTTCAAATCAGCTCTGAATGCCCCAAAATGTGCAACCGGGAAGAAAGGTTTGGAAAACAGCATGAGAATGCCATTCTTCTTGGCTTTGGCCTGGAATGAAACATTCCCAGGGATGAAGGGATGCTCTTCTGTCACCCCCAGACACAGGGAGAGCTGGAAAGGTGGATTTCAATCACCCTCTTCCATCCCTGGTGGATGCTCCTCACCAGGAAGACTTAAAGGAAGGGTCTTTTTCTTATATTTCAGTGCTAAGGAAGCTTCTTCCTTCCAATTTTTAGACTTGAGAAAAAGCTCTTTAAGGGTTTGGGGGGGTCACCTGGAGAAGAGAAGGCTCCAGGGACACCTGAGAGCCCCTTTTGGGGCCTGAAGGGGCTCCAGGAGAGCTGGAGAGGGACTGGGGACAAGGATGGAGGGACAGGACACAGGGAATGGCTTCCCAGTGCCAGAGGGCAGGGCTGGCTGGGAGATTGGGAAGGAATTGGTGGCTGGGAGGGTGGGCAGGCCCTGGCACAGGGTGGGCAGAGAAGCTGTGGCTGTCCCTGGATCCCTGGGAGTGTCCAAGGCCAGGTTGGAGCCCCCTGGGCTGGTGGGAGGTGTCCCTGCCCATGGCAGAGGGTGGGACTGGGTGGGATTTAAGGTCCCTTCCCACCCAGAACAGTCTGGAATTCAATGCTCCAGTTCTGTCCCAGAATACAGAGGGGCTGACCCAGTTCCCCTCTGTCTGGGAACTCTGACCCAGTTCCTCCTCCTCAGGGAATCCCGAGGGAAGAGGGAAACTCCATCCCCACCCCTTGGGCTGCTCCATGTCCCCAAATCCAGAGCTCAGAGCTGTACCTGGGCTGGCTGCCCCCGGGGGGACAGGCTGCAGGTCAGGGTGTGCTCCCCCATGGAGTAGGGGTACTGCTGCAGGAAGCTGTGCATGGAGTGGGCAGATTTGGGAGTGTCCAGCTGCAGGATGGCCTGGGGGAAACAAAGCACAGGCTGCAAACCACTGGTAATTCCTCTCCTCTCTGAGCTCCTGAACAAATCCAGTCAGTGACTTCACCTGCTGTGACCTTTCAGCCACAGGAGTTTTATAAATCACCTTTAAAATGTTCCAGCTCGTGGCCTGAAGCTGAAAACACCTCAGGGTTGGGATGGAGCTCTAGATTTAAAACCCACCTTCCCCTGGTCTAAGGTTGAGTGGCAGATGGACACAAAACAGCTCAGAACAACATGAGACAATTCCTGGGGATGGAATTGAATGACACAATTCCATTTCAGTGGTTAAAATCCACAGCCAAGAGTGAATTCAACCCAGGTCAAGCAATTCTGATCTGGTGGGAAGTGCAAACCCAGCCACACTAAAAATCAAAGCCAGAAAACTAAAAATAAAAAGGCAGAGGAAGTCACAGCCTCTGGAGTGTCCCAAAACAAAGTTTCAGCAACTCTGCCATTTGCACCTCCTTAGAAATTCAGTTTTACCCACAAAAACCCTACTTTTTCCCTCCCCCCAAGGCACTTTGCAGCAGAGAAATGAGTGTATTTAACGTGCTTACCTTGTTTTTGTTCTTCAGCACCACATAATGGTCGACCTTCCCAAAACGAAGCCCCACACAAACCACTTCCAGCTCCCTGTACCCATCAGTGGGCAAATTCCCCAGGTGCACAAACTGCTGGTGGATGGAGTCAGTGTTTACCTAAAAAAAGGGGATGACAAAAGCTGCCTTAGCCTTGGAACACCCTTCCTGGGGCAGGGAAGCCTCAGAGACTCCTCATCCCCCAAAAGCTGCCAGCAGGAACAGAGCCCAGGGCTCTGGGAGGGTCAGGGGGACACAAAGGGACCAGCACCCTCCTGGCATCCCAAATATCCGCAGGTTGGGTGTGTTTTACAGACTCTTATTCCCAACAAGCAGGAGGGGTTTTATCTGGGCCCAGCAGAGTCCTAAGGAGGGAGCAGATCTCCCCAGGAACATTCCCAATGGGAATTTCCAGCCTTTGGAAAGTGCTTTATTGCTGGAAATATGTTTTTTAACCAAATCCTTCTGTCCCTCCTGAGAGGTTCCTGTGCCCACATTCCCACAGCTCCAGCCCCAAGGACTGACCCTCCAGCAGGAACAGCCTGGAAATTCTTCTCCCTGCACTGTACTGAAAAGCTGAGTATTTCATTTCCAGCTTCCCCTGAACATGGAATTCAAGAGGAAACTGAGATAACAGTTCAGTTCCCAATATCTGAATTTAATTAATTTCCCGATTAAATTAAGGGACTTGATAGAATGTGGAAGAACAGTTTGGAGCAGCTCACCTGAGGGTCAGCATCTTTAATCAGAGCAGTAAATATGGCTTCCTTTAAAAAGAAGAAAGGAAAAAGATAAGATTTGAGCTATAAAGTAGTCACTGGCTCCCTGCAGATGATTAATTTCAGCTTTATTATTAAACCCACCATCTCTCTGCCATCCCTGTCCCTCACCCATCAGACCAGGACCCCCAGGACATCTCACAGGATCAGTTTTCAGGGGCACAAGCCCCTTGTTTTGAACTCCAGACAGTTTGAAGCTGATGTTAAACCCAGAATGCTGCTCTGAGCTGGAGCTCCCGTGGAACCCTCACCCACCTCATCTCTGACAGTCTGGTACTGAGGCACCAGGTCAATGCAGAGCTGGTTTCCCTCCAGGGACATGGGGAAGCAGCTGTAGAATTTCACCATGGAATCTGCAGCTTTCCTGTTGATTTCCAGGTATGCCTGAGAAAAGAGACACAAATTTAAAGGAAAACTGGATTTATCAAAGGCATCTCCCGTGGATCCTTCCTGCAGCTCATTTACAGACTCCTTTGCTGCTCCTCCAGACAGAACCACCCCCAAACCCCTTGGAAATACCTTTTTGTGAGATGACAGAACCAGCAAATCCTTCAGCCCCCCAAAGGGCTTTGCCAGGTTGGAAACTTCCTCCACAGAATATCCCTTGTCAGGCAGGTTGGAAACCAGGACCACACACAGATCATCAAGGTCCTGGAAGAAAGAAAGAAAGGAAGGGATTTTTATTGGTATTTCTGCCACTCTAAATCAAATCTGGCTGCCCAGAGCTGTGGCTGCCCCATCCCTGGAAGTGTCTGAGGCTGGGGTGGAGCAGCCTGGGCTGGGGAAGGGCAGGCAGTGGGATGGGAGGGGATGGGATTTAAGGTCCTTCTGCACCCCAAACAGTCTGGGAGTGTCCTCACCAGAAATAAACAGGAACAGGGGTCAAATGGCAGGTTTCAGACACTACAGCAACACCTAGAAATGGCTCCAGGTGTGTTCTCACAATTCCCACCCTCAGACTGACCTTCTCAGCTGGATCTGTTGTCTCCTCACTCAGGGTGGTGGTCGCTGGAGACTCTGAAAAACAGGGCAGGAGGGGAGGTCAGTGGTGCAGGTGTCTTTAAATACCTCAGAGCTTTGAGAACTTCCTG